>CM020504.1:14397039-14534539 GCA_009823395.1 Thamnaconus septentrionalis
TTTTCCGTCTTTTTTGTGACTCTTACTTCTTATTCTCTGGCCTTCACAAATCAGCCTGGACATGAAAACCACATGTTCTACCACCTATCATGACCATATACCAACAATCCACCTGGCTGTTGCATACTGACAAGGGATGCCACACGATACATTTTTTAAGACAAAATTAATCTGTGAATTTCCATGGTTAACCGCAATTAATCGGGTTTTGATTTGCAAATTTAAAATTCTGAAAAACATAAATTTGCACCTTGTATATAATCTCAACGCGACTGATACGTTAATGCTGACAGCTCTGGTAAAAACCCTCCAGGATGCCGTTGTTTTGGACGAAGGATCCACCCCCAGCCTCTGCTTTGGTTGCATTAAGCCTTCTGTCACAACCCCTCAGCCGTTTCCTCCCAACATGAGCTAATTGCTAATTGGTAGTTGCTGGGTGTTTATCTTCTGTGGCTGTGGTGAACAGACAAGAAAAGCTTGCAGGCGTCGGTGCACAAGCTGCCCCTGCTCCTCTCACTGTGTTCGTCGGAACGACCCCCCCCCCGACCCCCTCTCCCCACACACACACACACACACACACACACACCCCAAAACGAAACGTCAAGTGAGCAAGTGAGCGTTTACCATCTGAGGGACGGGCATGGGTGCGGGGGCCATGGGGTGGGCGGCGTGAGCCCAGTTGGTGCTGTGGCACATGGTCTTGGACTGCCAGCCGCCTCCTCCCGTTGGCTTCTTCTCAACCAGCTGGCTCCACTGGAGCTCTGGCCTGACAAACACACACACACACACACACACACACACACACACACACACACACACACACACACACACACACACACACACGTAGCGTTCCCAGAGGCAAAGATTATGCAAAAGACAGGAATAAAATGAATCATAACAGCATGGTGGGGGGGGGAATGTGCATGTGGCCAAGTCTGAAATGTCTGGAGGATGGTGGGGGGGAAAAAAATAAGGCAGACTCACTTTTTTGCCGGCGTCGCCCCAAACTGCAAATCTGACGGAGGGAGAGAAAAGTGTGACGTTATCTGATGCGGCAGAGGGTGAGGGAGGTTGGTGGGGGGAGGGGCAGATCAACAGGAAAGACGGCCGGCTGAGGAACTCACTGCCGACGAGGTTGGCCAGAGACGAGTCCAAGTCGCTGGGCAGCATTTTCCCAGAATGCAGCGGGACTCCGGGGCTGTGGATTTGAGTGGGCGGGGCCGGCTTTAGCAAATCACCTGCAGCCGCGTCAGGAAGTTTCATAAGGGAGAGGAAGTCAGTAAATGACTCTTGTCACAACACACCTGAGCTGTGTGTGTGTGTGTGTGTGTGTGTGTGTGCCTACCTCCCCAGGTGTTGTAGTTGTTGGGCACAGTGTGTGTGGTCTGGATGGCGGTAACGCTGGGCTGCAGGGTGAACAGCTCACTGCTCAGGTTTGGCACACTGAAGGAGTAGCAGAGGTCAGAGGTCAGAGGTCAGAGGTCAGCGAGGCTCTGTGCGAAGGTGTCAGTGCACCGGTTACACTCACTGGTTGTTGACTGGTACGATGGGGGAGTTGGAGAAGAGGTCAGCACCACTGCTGGGCAAGGCGTTGGATGTCTGAACGCTGACTGCCTTGTGGCCGTCCTCCTGCAGGGGGCGACAGATAGCGAGACCTCAGCACGACTCCGTACAGGTTCCTATTGTGCCTTTTGTACACTGCACTTTGGCCAGATTTTAAAGTCTTGCTACGGTCATGTGCGCACTGCATTTGTCCCCTGGTGAGATGTGACCAATCGTTTTCATTGTTTGAAGACAAGCGTGACGAGAGCCGCAGTGGCCAAGCGAGTCGAGCTGTGGCTGCTGCCAGACCACAGATGGACAGTAAATCCCACATCCCCAAAAAACACCTGCTGAACGGTGGAGGGCTGGGTTCCATTCAGAATGTTTTGATACGATGCGATGCCAGTTTTGATACCACGGTTTCGATACCATTTCCAGAATATTATTTTTATTCTTTTCTTGATATGAGACGTTTTAGGATCAATTTGGACAACAACAATACATTGTTGCCATCATTAAAAGAAAAAAACTTTTTTTTCCATTTTACTTTTGATTTAAATCAGGATTTCCTCCACACCCACTTTGTTGTGTTCCCGCCCTTTGCCGCTACTTCTTAGAACACACATTTTTGATTGAGAATCTTGGCCATCGCATTAATTTTCACATTGACATAAAAAAAAATACGTCAGTATCTTTATACCCTGCCTCTGTAATGTGGTAGCCAATCACCAGCCACTTTAGATCTTAACGTCAAATTATGAACATTCACTTTCTTGGATATATCGGAATTTGCTTAAGGATTAATTTGTCGATGTTCCAGTGGATGGGCGCATCTCTGCAGTTGGGCACGCAGCCCAGGAACAGTGTGATGAACTGCTGCGTCTTGCCTTGTGTTGCTGCAGCCTATTGTCGTCCGTCTTGTCGTCCATCCGGCTGAGAGAGATGCCGGTGCTGGACAGAGACGACGCGGCGCTGGATAACGTGCTGGATCTGCAGTGGTGACACACGCACACATACATAAAACACAGCAGCCCCCCCTGCAGGAATGAGAAGGCACTACACCGCTAATATGCCGAATGTGTGATACGGATCTTGTGGGTTTCTCGATTCTCTGTGACAAAGTGCAGCAGCGTGTTGGTGTTGGCTCAGGGGGGCCGTACCTGCTGGCGGCGGAGAGGTCCTTCAGCTTCCTGCCTTCCAGGGAGGCCAGGTGCTGCTCCAGGGCCTCCAGCAAGGAACTGGGAGCCTGAGGGGGGTTAAAGAGGAGGGGGGAGGGTCCATGGGGTAAAATTAAAATCTGGGTAAAGTGGGGCAATGGGGACATACTTCTCTCTCTCCCTCTCTCCCTCTCTCTCTCACACACACACACACACACACACACACACACACACACACACTTCTTCTCTCACTTTCTCTCTCTCTTTCTCTAGCTCTCTCTCTCTCCCTCTGCCATCTCCTCACAGCCTCAATGTCCATCAGTCGCTGACACACGCAAAGCAGCAGCATAAGAACATAAAGGAACTCTAAGATGTGTAACCTGCACGACCAGAGCTTTTTCTTTTTTATTTAAAGAAGAAAAGTTTGCGTTTGGTTTCTTCAGGTTTGGTCGCTCATGCACACAGCCGCCTGGGATCATGCAAGCAGGTCCACTGACACGGACAGAGCAGAGCGCCGTTCCTGCAGAAAGGCAACACGCATGCCCCTCAGCCATCTACCGAGCCCAGCAGTGCACAAAACAGTGCTCAGGTACACTCACACACGCACACGCACACACACACACACGCACACACACACACACACACACACACACACACACACACACGTGTCCACACACGCATACACAAAGGAAATCACAACGATGAGTTAACTCGTGGATTCCACATTAGGTTGAAGTGATGCAGAATTGATGAGATTTGTTGGGTTTTTTTGGGCTATTGAGATACAAAAAAACAAACACATTAAAAAAAATCAGTGGTTTCCAATGATTAGGTCCCACTGGAGCCCAGAGAGTTAACTCAGTGAACTGTGAAGATCTGCTGAGGAACCAGGCAAACACATCAAGTCCGTGGCCTTGGTGCAGAATAACAACAACAGGAATCAATGGATGTTTTTTTCTTCTTGGCCTTGTGGCACATGTGATAGCAGAGTCTTCAGCAGACTTTACACTTCAGCAACCGAGACACACTGCAAACATCACAAGCCAAGAAAAGAGTTCTAACATACTTATTTTTAAAGGGGGGAAAAAGAGTAAAAACGTGAATTCTTGATATCCTTCTGCAGAGAAATCTAGAATATACTAAAAGTAAAACAAACACATATCTAGAGCTCCAGAATAGGCACGAGTCACTGTGTAGTTGGATAAATGCATATAAGGTCTTCATAAGCACCACAAATATGGCTTTTATTAAAAAAAATGATTTGTCCCATTACAAACCTGTAGTTATTTATCATTTTAAAAAGGATGTTTTTTCATTTGGGGGCCGTTAAACATGAGATGTGGTGCTTCTGATGGCATTATGTGCACCTGTCCAAGTCATATTTGCAGAAACCTAATTGATATAAAGCGTTCGCTGCTCTCCCCACAGCTGACAGGACAGAAACTTTGGTTTGATTTCTCCAATTGTTTTGACACAGTTCATGAGTGTAAAAGGTTTGTAATGTCTAGAAGCTCTTGTGATATACATGCATATTTGTAAATATATTTATACTCTAGATATAAATAGATAAAAAAATATATATATATTTGTAAGGTTTTTATATAGGAAAAATGGTAATTACATAATTGCATGAATTCTAATTATAAATTGTTATTAATGACATGTGTATGCATTATTAAAGGGCTAGAAAGCCCTGCACCTATGTATTAAATTTGGAGGTAAAATATTTTGGTAGGACTTGGTTGACATTTTTTTTTCTCCCTATAGGAGGCAAATGGAGGTAAAGAAGTGAGGAAAAGGAAGAGGAGGAGGAGGAGTAGGGAGCAGCTACAGAGTGGCACGACTGTAGGGTGAGTAGGGAACAGGAGCGTCTGGACTGAAGCATTATGGGATTGACTGGACGGAGGCTTTTAAAGTGCTGGTTGACCGTTTGAGCGACTGATTGAGATGAGATGTGGACTGACCTGTGTGAGATCGGGGCTGTCGCCCTGATCTATCCCAACTCGCTGTGTCACAAAAAAGGAGGTTGGAGGGGTGGGGAAAGGAGGGGGGAGGTGATATAAAAAAAATATGAAATGAACCAAACATAATTTCAAAAAAAAAATATACACAACAGAGTAAAACACAAGAAAAAGGTAAGTAGAAGACCAATAAAGGAGGAGGAAGAGGGAGGTTGAGGAGATGGAGAAGGAGGAGGTGGGGTAGGAGATGGAAGAGGAAGAGCAGGAGGAGGATGAGGAGGAGGAGGAGGAAGAGGAGGGAGAAAGAAGAATCAAACCCAGGCATTCGTTACTTCATGCAGTGGCTGGAGAGGGAAACCAAAGACCACAGAGGAAGAGGAGGGAGCATGCACACGCATACAAACATCCATATGTTTACAGTATAGCATGGCTACACACAGCTATAGGAACACACACACTCACACCGTGAGGTGTGAGGCTGGTTGGAGTTGAATGCTGAGCGCATCCAAACAGGCAGAGCAGACGACAGGTCACATGACACCCAGAAAAGGGGAAGTGGGGGGCGGGGACACTCAGCTAATGTTGACTTTGAACACATGGATGACACACAAACACACATTTAGTCAGACAGGTAGAGTGGATGAGTCCTGAAAGTCAACGTTAGTCTCTTCATTATTTTAAGATATGTAATATATATCTACATGAATATATATTGCTATTGTTACTTTTATTTGGATGGAGCGTCCAAACCTTTTTCCAAATGGGACGGAAACCAAGCAGAGGAAAACACGGGAAGATGGGACTCATTGTGTTGCCTGCAGCTGTTTACTGGCCAACGGCCGCTCGCAAGAGAATCTGCCTTCAATATTCATCAGCGCATTAGAACAAGAGGAGACAGAGGAGGGAGATAGAGGGAGGAGAAAAAAAAGAGCTCGCTCGGACATGCAGTGCAGGCAAGAGGGCAGGCAGCACGCCAAGGGGTTCTTGGACCTGGAGCTCCGTCTGAGCCCCGCTGTGATTGGCTGTCTTCGTCAGAGAAGCCCCTCCCCCACCCCGGCTCAGCGCGAGAGAGGAACAGGAAGAAAATCTGGAGGAGGTAGCGAACAAAAAAGGAGGACGAGCCGACAGATGAAGGAGGGCGCGACCTTTGAACTCTGACCCACAATCGGTTTTGTGTAAATCAGACTCCAAAGGTGACACGAGGTCGGAGACAATCTCCACCGGGGCTGGATCGGCTTCTTCTCAATTCAGGGAGCGTGAAGCGGCGGTGGAGATTGTCTCCGGGGATCCTTCCCTCCCGCCCTGTGTCCCCCGGCGGAGGAGGAGGAGCAGGAGGAGGAAGAAGAGGAGGAGGAGGAAGAGGAGCGCCGGGACGAGAGCGTCGTTACCTCGGCCACCTTGAGGAACTCGGACAGTTTGGTCATCCTGCTGAGGAAGGTCTTGTAGATCTCCAGGGCCTCTTTGCACTGGTTCTTCTTCATGTCAAAGTATTTCTCTGCAAGTCAGACCAGAGCAGAAGCAAGAAACAGGTGAAGCCGGCGACGACCAAGAGGCTTGTATCACGAGCCGACCTCGGTGTTTGTTGGACTGGGCTTCTTCTCAAGATGGAGGGTCAGCTGGAAGATAACACTGCAAGTCTCAGATCTTTTAATGACTCTTCTAAAGCAGAGGTTCTCAACCCTGCATATTTTTAGTCCACCCTGAGGCCCATCTGATCAGGGCAATTTGATAGAAAAACAGCAGAAAAAAACAGCAATCATCTTTTTTCTTTTCTTTTTATGAAAGATATTTTATTTTCACAGACCCCATGCAATCACAGCACGGACCACTAGGGTCAAAGGGTGCACGTGAAAGGCTCACCCAGCATGTTGATGACGCCCTCGTTGTACGCAGCAAACAGCCTTATGGAGTCTTTGAAGAGCAGCATGAAGGCGGAGTTGATCACTCCGTTGGTCAGCTCGTTGGAGTTCGGCTGGACACACAAGAGGAGGAGAGAACGTGGACATTCTGCCGCGGCTGCAGCTCCCGCTGCTCTGTCTTTGACGTAATGTACCTGGAAGTCCAGCAGGGCATCGAGCTGGTTCTGGATGTGGGGCAGAGTCTGCATCAGCTTCTCCGTGTTCATAGTGCGCATCACACCATCGGCCCTGGAGGAGGAGACCAGCACAAACAGGAACTTCAGCAGCCTACTTCTTATCTGCACTCGTAAAAAAAAACAAAAAAACTTTATCTTTAAAGCGGGTACACGCATCAGGATTTTCAAAATCATAAGAGTTTTTTTTTTAATCTGTTAAAGAGAGCCCACACATGATGATAACATACCAAGCATTGCACAGTTTGGATGGTACTGTGTGTGGTGTGCTCCAACGCACTCAACAGAACACAGCACACACATCATGATTCTGAATCCGATTCCTCCAAGGCAGCATGCAGGTGATGGCCCGACAGTGAAGGAAGAGTGTGGAGGCTCATCACAAGCCAGAAACAGAAGGTGCCACACAGTGTTTGCGTTTCCTTCATCCCGTTGTAGTGTGTGTGTCACCTACCCTCTCTTCATCTTGGTGAAGTCCACGGCGGCTAGTCTGTAGGACATGGCTTTCTCATTCAGGTAGCGGCTGTAGCGTCTGATGAAGGTCGACATGTTGTACCCTGGGAGACAGAGAGGGGGCGCTGCAGTCACACTACACTACTGGTTAATGTGCCCTCATTTCATGCATATGAAACCCGTCTGTGGGTTTCTCTGCCTTTCCCTGCTGTCATCCCCCCCCCCCCACCACCAATGGCACAGTTTTTCTGCTGCTGACAAATTTGTCCGTAGTTTCACAGCATCCAGTTTTGTTTTTTTTCCAATCAGCCGCCTGCTGTCTGTTCACCTTGTAGCGCAGCCTTGTCCAGGAAATTGTTGAGGTTGAAGAGCGTGTTTCTGGAGGCGAGGTACTGCATCAATCTCTGCGGGTGACAAACAGAACAAGAGCAGTTAGGGACCAATCAGATGCCTCCGTCTCGATGACTTCATGTCCACACAGCAGCAGCAGCCAAGGTATCAAGTTTAACAGTTTTTATGCAAATCAGTATTCACAGTCTGTGCTGGTCGACTGGTCGGAGCAAACAACCCACCAACTAACCAACTACTAACCAAACTAGCTCTCTTACCAACCTACTAACCCAACCCACTAACTACACCAACCTTCTTACAAACCTACTAACCAACAATTAACCAAACCAACCCACCAAATTAACCCACCAAACCACTAACTAGCCCAACCAACCTAACCAACCCTCTTACCCACTAAATCAGCAGGCTAACCAACCCACGAACCAAACAAACCCATCAACCCAAACTTATCAACAACTAACCAAACCAAACTTCTCACCAACATGCTAAGCAACCCACTAACCTCCTTGCTAATGATCCACTAACCAACAGCCTAACCAAATCGACCCACTAATCAACCCACTAACCAGCCCACAAAACCAGCCGCTTGTTAACATTCTCAGTCCAACTGACTCCACAGTCGACTCTTGGCTGACCAACCAACCTCTCGCAGCGTCTTGTTCGTAGCAGAAAGAGCAACATTCTGCTACATTCTAGTCAGGGAGGAGAACACATCTTCAACAAATCCGCCAAACAGCCTTCCCTCACTTCCGTTTTATTTTTGCTCTGTAGTTTGGAGCTTTGATGGAGGTCACAGCCACAAGCTGGCACGCCGCCGGTAATGTGCTAGTTGTGTTTTGATATCCGTTTGCTCTGGTGTTGTGTTGTGTTGTGTTGTGTTGTGCGGTGGCGTTTGCTGGCTGATGTTGTCACACTTTTGAAATGTCAGCCAGGTTCCTCGCAGGCGCTTGTCGGACACGTTGAAGATTTGGCTTTAAAGCATTTGTAGCTTTGAGAGTTAGAGAGAAGTTGTGTCGGAGCAGTGAAGCAAATGTCACCGCTGGGAGTCGCAGATAAGCAGATGTCCTCACTGCTCCTTCGTAGTCCTTCAGTGGATTTGTGTGTATGCGTGAACTTGCTTTCACATATATACGACTCAAGGATGGCGCCCCCTCCAACCCTCCGTGGCTCGCCTAGACTCACCTCGTTGCCGTACATCATGAGGTGGTGTGTGGCGATGAGCGCTTTGAAGACCACGATCCAGCTGCTGCTGCTGCTGCGCTCCAGCAGCGTGTCGGCCAGGTGGGGGATGCTGACATTCAGCTCATTGGTGCAGTGGATCAGGTCTGGAGGGGTGGAGAGAGACACAAGGTCACATGATCAGCGCAGAACAACAACCTGGAAACCTGGAGGAGGTGCGTTTAAAGTCTCACTGAGTAAAGTCTCACGGGGCTGCATGAATTTGTTATGATCTTGTCACAGATGAGCAACAGAAACAAACAGGAACAACAAATGAGATGATGGACAGACACGGTAACTTTTAACATCAGTATTGCGTCACTAATAAACAGTGAGCAACACTCACAGCTGACTGTGCCTTCAGAAATAGAAATTTTGAGAAATAGAACATAATAATTTCTTCGGAAATTCCATTTAGTTTCATGTAATATATTGCATTTAAGACATTTTCTCTCATCAACCTGAGCCTACTGTAAAATTCACATCAGTAATGAAAGCGACACTGTTCTGATGACGCTATCCAATCAGAATCATCACAGTCTATCAAGGCCCAGTCCGCTGGCTCATTCATTGGCTTGGACTTGATGAATCCAGGAGGAGGCCAAGCTGTGTGTCTGTTTCAGAGTGACGGCTGAACTGATCAATCACAGCTTGATATTAGCTGGGCGGGACAAAAAGAAAAAAATGATTGTGGGCCTTTATGAAGGTCTTGAACATCGCAGCCTCAGATGCAGACCAG
This sequence comes from Thamnaconus septentrionalis, assembly GCA_009823395.1. NCBI lineage: Eukaryota > Metazoa > Chordata > Actinopteri > Tetraodontiformes > Monacanthidae > Thamnaconus > Thamnaconus septentrionalis. The sequence goes on from CM020504.1 coordinate 14,406,553, forward strand.
GAGAGGGAGCTAGAAAGCCAAATGGCAGAAGACAATAGAGATGTGCAACTGTTGCTCTGTTAATTGGCTGATTGCAGTTAACAGCTTTCAATTCATCATATTATTGCTTTTTTCTCGTGTTACTATTGCTTTTTCTCTGTTGGCACCGAAGGCCGAGCTGAAGGCAGCTTTAGCACTGCAAATACACAAAACAGAACAAACATCATCATCATCACCTGAGGAGTTGGTGGCTGAAGCCTACTGGAGCTGCAGTACCGCATCAACATCATGATAATGATTCATCACTTCAGTTAGCTGGACTTTTAAAAAAAAAATATCAATGCAGCAACTTTAACGACCTCAGCGTGCGCAACTTTCATCGAGCGCCTTCATTTCTGCCTCGCTGGGTGTGAGCTCAAAATGATTATTATTTCATTTAATAACATGACACCCGCTGCTTGCTTGCCTGCCTGCCTGCTTGCTAGTCCAGGCCACCTCCTAAAAATTATTTTTTAGCTTTTTATTAATTATTGAAAATCAGTATATTAGAAATCTCATAGTTCGTCCTGTCAGTGAACTGTTAATGACAAAAATCCTTCTTTCACTCTGTTATCTCAGGCTGTGTCCCAAGTCGCCCTCTACTCACTCCATAGCCACCATATAATGGATATAGAACATTTTGTATTGGTGTCCAAATCCTGAGTGAACATCAGTTTCAACTACATACTCCATTCAGTGTATCCCACGATGCATCGCTAAACTAGTGTACAACCAATGATCCCCTACTTGTCAATTTAACCCATCATGCATTGTTCTCATGCTAACCCAAAGGTAGAAAAACCAAGAAAAAAAGAGCGCCAATTTTTTTTTTTTTTTTAGAAATTGCTTTTAATATTAGATTATTATAATATGTATTTATCACAAAATGCATATATATGTGTGTAAATTAATTTATATATGTATTCATTAATTTATTTATTATTTACAACCTGCCAATGGGATGTTTTAATAATTTCGACAGCGATTGACGTTATTAACGGCGCCAGGTGAAAGTTTCTGTAAGGTTTTTTTTCCATTTGTGTGCACATATAACTTGTTTACATCACTTTAACAGTTCAGTTGTAGGGATCCGCTCATTGTGATGTCACAAAAGGCACCATCTCCCTCTCAGAGATTTTTCTTGTATCACCATGAGAAGCAATTCTGACAGACTCTCGGCATGAAAACCAGCCGTTAACAGGGTTTTAATATGAGCTGATGGGTTTAGTTTGGGAGAAGCTAATTAACGGATAGAACTGAGTGAAATGAATGCCCTCAATTCTTTCTCTGGATTAGAAAGTGAAGTCTGTTTAATCTGTGGGTAGCTGCTAACACAAGCTAACACCTCGTCTGAAAGCTCTGGTGTGAAATCCACTGGACGTTCACTTCTGGTTTTCTTGCCTGGAGATGTGACATTGTTCTAACGTTCAGCCCACTCTCATACAGTGCTAAAATAAATAAACTATGGGCGTCTCCCCACTCTAATTATACATTATGGAGACTTTCTAATGATTAATGACAATAATTCAGACCTCAGCCACCATTGATGAGGACAGACACCGCCTGGAAGAAACATTTTCCTTTCACAATATTTGTCGTGAGCATCTTCTAATTAAATCTCAGCTCCTTAATCGGCCGTCAACACGACTGTGGCACGACAGCAGCGTTGACGGCACGGCGTAAACATTCTTAATGCTTTTTTGAATTTCCTGCCGGGCTCCATAATTGACGGGACCTCATTGATCGCGACTAATTTGCGTTTCTTGTCGAAGGCAAAAACACAGAAACACAAACACGCCGCAGATGTGGACGCGGATGCGTCGCTCAGCAAACAAAAGGCCTCGTTTGTGTTTTGTTTGGATGGACGGTTAACTTAACCGGAAATGTTAGCATTTAGCACGTGACTCTACCTCGCAGGCCTTGAAGGTGAATGATTTTTGTTTAATGAGATTTTTTCCCTTCCAATTTTTTGAATAATAATCATCATCAAACCCAATCATACTCTGACTTAATCACACACCAACACACACTCAGTGTGTATATGTAAAAAAAAGAAAAAAAGCACTGGCTGGTGTTTCATCTGTCAGCCACAGACACGTGATGTAGTATTGACTGTGTGATTGCCAGCTAGGATTATTGATGAACTGGAAGTCCAAGTAGAAAATATTGTGGATCAATGACTCCCCAGCAGGAATTGAATTTAGGTGTGCAAACTCCTCCAGAGGAGGGATGCCATCACATTATATACAACAAAAAAGCCGCCCGGCGGTGTGTGTGATTTCTGACTGTATCTGCATGGACCTCATGCCCTCCGTGCAGGAGGAGCATGAGGTCCGAGGCAGCAGGGGGCAGCAGAGGGCAGGAGAGGGCAGGAGAGGGCAGGAGAGGTCACCGCCGCTCTGATTGCCATTCCGCGCTATTCTGTCAACGCTTGGCAGCAGCGGCCGTGCACGAGTCGCAAGTGAAATCCCATTACTCTGGCTGTCATGCTCATCATTCGCTATGGGGGGGTTATAAATAATCAACACGGGCCGTTTGCGATGGCGGCCACTCTATCAGGGTCACGGCGCTAAAAAAAAGGCGGGGGGGGAAGGGAAACGCACCCGTGAGACTGGTGTCTGCTGCCTCTGAAAGGCCTCTGATTTATCTGGTGCGGCGCTTGTTCGTCTCCTCGTTCGTCCCGCCGCCTTTGCCGAGGATCGATCGACGGCAAGCCGAGTTTGTTCTGCAGGAAATTGATGTTGCCAGCGTTTATCAGCGCTGAGGCCGCCTGGACTCCTCGCTCAGGCTCGTTGTGGAGCAACAAAATGAGACTGAAGACTTCACGCAGCGATGCGTGTCTGTAATAGTCTTCGCCGTCAACGTGTCGCGCTGCGCGGACTCCCGGTGAGAACCCGAGCGGCCACTCTTCTCCTCCCCGATCAGACGGCCGCAGCGACCGGAGCCTCCGGGGCCAAAGCTTGTTAGTCTTGTCGGCCCCAAAGTTAAGCTGCTTTAGCCGCCGAGATCCGTTTCATGCCTGGATGTTGGTGGTGCAGATGCTCGAAGGAGACATTTGAGTTTAATTGATGTTTCCCGGCGCGGCGGCCGCAGCGGCGAGAAGGCCTGCAGCCCTCTGGACGCTCACTGCCTTTTAGTACCAGTGGTTTTAATCAGCTGTCAGCGTGGCGTCGCTCCGGTGTGTCCAGGCCCCGTCCCGCTGAGCTGCGGAACCGTTTCATCTCCTTTCAAGCCTAATTCAGACATTTTGCCCGGTTGCCTTCAGACCTGGAGTTTCCAGCGTCACACAGCCTGTGGCCACCACTGCCTAACCCACTGCCAAACAGGCCAGCTGCTGACTGACTGCGTCTGTGCTCTCCCGTACCCCACCCCAGCCCACAAACCACCTGATTTCTCCACACTTCCTGCTGATGAGTGTGAACCTCAGCAACAGCCCCACCTGTGTGTGTGTGTGTGTGTGTGTGTGTGTCCGCCATTCTCCTCTCCTCCCACTCAGACTGGCAGCACCATTGATTGGTCCCGTGCCCCCCATCGATCGTGTCGAGTCGCTATAATGAAGCTGAAAAGCCTCCCTGACTTAATAACCAGCGCTTCAAAAACAGTAGTGATAAACATGCAGAGGGGGAGGTGGTGGTGGTGGTGGGAGTGAAGGGGGAGCCTCGCGCACTTCCTGTGCGCCGCACCGTGTGTCGCGCGCACAGGTGATTGGCAGACGGTAGCCGAATTGGAGCTGCAAAAAGCTCTCGTTTCCACACGGACCGGCTACAGCAAGCCCGCGCGCACACGCACACACACCCGCACGCACGCACGCAAGGCCCTCAACAACAAACAACAATAACGATCCGGGCGAGGACATGACAGTGAACTTGAGCGTGCACGTGCCGGGAAGTGCGCGGCGCGCGCGCTCTGTGCGTGTAATCCCGCGTCCCGTCACCAGGGGGGGGCAACTCCAGCTTCAATAATGGACGGACGGGCCGACCGACACCCCGCACTGTGGCAGCGGCGGCGCGATTAGCCTGGCGAGCCGAGCCGAGCCGAGCCGAGCCGGGGGGGTGGCCTATTTCCCCTGGATGACTTGCACGCGGCGCTGCCATCACCAACACGCACACACAAACACACGCTCAGAGGCGCGCGCGGCGCCATGCGCGTCGCCGGGCGGCGTAAAAAAAAAAAAAAAATCTATCTGTGATCTATGGGAATGTGACGGTGAACCTGATGAAAGAGGCGGCGAACACTACCGGATGATTGGGGGAGGAGGGAGGAGGTAGAGGGTGAGGTGGGGAGGTGTGTGTGTGTGGGGGGGGTCCGTCCTTTGTGAGGCTGCTGTGGATGCATGCAGGCTGTTTGTACAGTATGGAGGGGTGAGGAGGGAGGGAATGGGGGGGGGGGGAGGCTTTAACCTACAGTCAAGGTGTTTCTTCTTGGGTCCGCTGACTTCGTGCGTCGTGGCCTTGCAGACGGCTTTGCTGATGGCGGAGCCGGTCATGCTGTGCTGCGCGGCGACGATCCGGTCCGTCAGAGTCTGGCCTGACATGGTGCTGAGGAGGAGGAGGAGGAGCAGCAGCAGCAGGAGGAGGAGGAGGAGGAGGAGGAGGAGGAGGATGGAGGAGTCCGGCTGGTGGTGGGGGGGCGATCAGAGCGTCTTCAGCGGCGGCGGTGCTGGGCAGGAGGCGGTGGGGGAGGAGGAGGAGGAGGTGGGGGAGGAGGACAGCAGCGTTCACCGGCGAGGATCCGCTGGTAGAATTCATGCGGCTACAAGCAGACGCACTCTCTCTCTCTGTCTCACACACACACACACACACACACACACACACACACACACACACACACACACACACACACACACACACAAAACAAAAAGAAAAAAAAATGCAACGCACGGCGGCCGCGGCGTTTCAGTGCGGGATCGACGGCATGATGAGGAGTCCCGCTGCTGCAGTGACACACAGCCCGTGTGGTGAGAGCGCGCGCGCGCGTGAGTGTGCCCGTGAGAGATTGGGAGAGAGGGAGAGAGGGAGACAGAAAGAGGATGGCGGTTTTCTCTCTTTTTTTTTAAATTAAAGATGGAAAACGCACGATCAGTCCACTCAGTGTCCGCAGCCGGGAGGCGCCGGTTCGAATCCCAGACGGCATCAGCGGTGCCGGTGCTTGTCTGCGGCACGCAGGGCCATCCTCAGCGGTCACTGCTCACTGCCGAGCGTCGCCCCGGCTCTTCCTGTGGCTCCCCCTCCTCCAGTGTGTGTGTGTGTGTGTGTGTGTGTGTGTGTGTGTGTGTGTGTGTGTGTGTGTGTGTGTCTAGGCTACGATCCGAACAGCTCCCCTCAGCGGCAGCAGCATCCGACCTCCGCCGCTTTGATTCTCTGCCTCTCTTCAGTCGCTCCTCTTCCTCCCCCAAATCCCCTCACAAAAGGTTGTATTTCTGTGTTGAGGTTGCCGATAGGCCGGTTTCCCTTTTTTTTCCCCCAGCCACCCCTCCCACACCCCCTCTTTCTTTTTTTTTTTTGGGTCAGTCAAACTTGTGCGTAAAATGGCAGGAATCAGGTGACTGCGGGAGGAGGGTGATTGGGCCACTTCAGGGTCCGGGGAGGCGTCTTAAAGCAGAAGGCACTTTGATTTATCCACCTCTCTTTATTCCAGTCAGCATCAGCTGTTCCATCTCTCTCTCTCTCTCTCTCTCTCTCTCTCTCTCTCTCTCTCTCCTCTCTGCCTCTGTGTGTGTGTGTGTGTGTGTGTGTGTGTGTGTGTGTGTGTGTGTGTGTGAGAGAGGTTCCTGCTGGTCCAATGAGGTGTGGACACATGTAGGGGAGCACATCCAGGATGGTATCTGCACATCTTATGTAGATTCTCCACTCATTCTACCATCTTTGAAATAATAATAATAATAATAATAATAATAATAATAATAATAATAATAATAATAATAATAATAATAATAATAATAAAACTTCAGCTTGGATTTTTTTTCAACATTTATTGTCATTTGTATTTGACAAGAAGGTTTGATTGGTCGAATTGCAAACAGATTTCAGATTTATCCGAGTGATCATTTTCATTTAAAAAAAAAAAAAAAGACAAGAAAGAAAGCAAACATGTAGAGAACCAAGTGAAAATAGCATAAAAGCGTGTCACACACTAAGGAATGCCAGCACTGCATTCGTGTTTTGGTCACATGTCTCAAATATCTCATGTCACCGTCATCCCCATGTTGACAAGAACCACACACACACACACTCTCTCACTCACACACACACACACACACACACACACACACACACACACACACACACTGCGGTACGAGCAGCAAAGTGGTTTTAACACAAGTTTGTAGTCGCCCCTGAAGGCGTCCCCGGCATCAAGTGTGGAAAAATGCGCTGTGGATATATTTATCTCAAATCTCCGCAGCAGATTTTTCCCGCCTGCTAGGCGGCAATGCAGCATGAGAGAGAGAAAAAATGTTGCGGTTCTCATCATGACACGAGGTCCATTCAGGGGTTGCGTGTTAATGTTACATGATGGGATTAATTTTACATGGTATTAGCACAGAAATCCGGCTGCGGTTTCTCAGCGTCTGCTGCTGTCTTGGAGAAGCTTCACGAATCAGTACAAGAACCCACTATGACTGTTCCTGAGCTCACACTGCACAGCAGTCAGGGCTGAGAGTCAGTGCTATGCAGTTTGGTGTCAGTCTCATCAGCATCTGCAGGTTCAAACTGAACAAGGCTTCAGTGTCGGGTCAACAACCAGTGCGGCTTTACAAACACAAACAATCAGAGCAAAAAAATGTTTGTTTTTTTTCCCCTGAAATGCTTGATGCCAACTTTTGCACAAAATAATAATAATGATAATAATAATAACAATAATAATAATTAAAAATTCAGTGTTGTCCAGAAAAGAAAAAAAAACTAACAAAACACTTTTTTATATGTTTTCATGTGTTTTTACATCTTTGAAGATGCTGAGGGAACATTCAGAGCTCACACAGGTGACTTATTTTCTCTTCGTCTTCCTCCTCTTCCTCGTCCTCCTCCTCCTCTCTGCTCGCAGCTTCCCTGTGACCAACGTCTCCCTCCTGGTGGCTCACGGCGACGGCGGCGGCTCACCACTTTAAACACGATGAACAACTGAGCTGGTCCTTCCTGCTGCTGCTGTAGCCGGACAGGATCAGGCTGCCGGGCTCTCTCTCCGTCAGCGGGTTCTCCTCGTTGCTCAGGATGTGTCCCACCAGGCAGCGCGCCGCCTCCTCGATGTTTGTGTTTTCCTGCGAGACAAGGCGGCAAGGCTGGAGGTAAATTCAAACTGCTTTTCCCTTGTTTCTCTCATGCATGTCGGGTGTCATTTTTCTGAATAAATTCACACCCTGGACACTGCTGTCAGTGGCGTTGCTGCACCGTGCCTCACGTGAGGCCGTCAAATGTGTGTTTTCACTTCTTAAAACTGATTTTTTATAGTGAGGAGTTGCACGTTGGCGCAGTGGGCAGCGCCGTCGCCTCACAGCAAGAAGGTCGTAGGTTCGATTCTGGGCCTAGGGTCTTTCTGTGTGGAGTTTGCATGTTCTCTCTGTGTCTGCGTGGGTTCTCTCCAGCTTCCTCCCACAGTCTAAAAACATGCGTGTGAGGTGAATTGGAAACTCTAAATTGTCCGTGAGTGTGAATGGTTGTTTGTCTTTGTTTTTCTCCATGTGGAGAATGGCAACTTATCCAGGCTGCCTTCGCTCTAGCACAGCTGGGAGAAGCTCCAGAAGACCCCCGTGACCCTGAGCTCAGGGAGAAGCGGGTTCTGAAATTGGATGGATGGATTCTTACGTTGGCGTCAGATTAAACAAAGCTCGTCTCAACCTCATGTGTGGTTCCATCACTGATGCACTCGCAGCATCACATCACTCCAAAGCACTTTTCACCCATTATATTCATCGCCCATGTTTGCGTAGTAATAGTGTGTGGAGGATCTGTGGGAACGCCGCCTCTCTGCTGCTCTCCTACCTTCGCCGAGGTCTCGAACCAGCCCACGAAGCCGTTCTCCTTGCAGAAGGAGTCGAGTTTCAGCTGACTGGAGGGCAGCTGGTCTGACTTGTTGGCCAGGAGCACCGCTGGCACCGGCCTCCCGTGGTTCAGAGTCACCTTCGCACAGAGCGAGGAGTCACAATCGCGTTTTAAGCGCTCTTCCACTGAGAAGATGCTCAATCAGAATATCAACCCTCTGTGATGTCACGAGGGGCAATGACACCTCTCCCAGCTAACAACGACAACGACCCCTGCTGTTTTTGTTTTTTTTATAACATTGAGACAATGAGGTTCAGTTGTTGACCAGCAGGGTGCGAGCTGACCTTCGAGTCGAGATCGTCCTTCCACTTCAGCACAGCGTCAAAGGTGGAGGACCTCGTGACATCAAACACCATCATGGCTCCAACCGCCTCCTTGTAGTAGACACGGGTCATGTTCCCATAGCGCTCCTGTCCTGAGACACACACACACGCGCGCACACACATGAAGATACTTTTCCAGTCCTGTAAAATCCAATTAGTTTATTGTGCACTTTGTCACAGTGTGTTTCTCTCTCTCCCCCTCTGTGTGTGTGTGTACGTGTGTGTTTGTGAGTGTGTGTCTTCTTCTACAGTTGCCACCATCATGTGACCAATATTAGTAACATGGGATGACTTGAGTCACGGCCAGGCACAAGACCAACATTCCTCAAGCAGGCTTGAAATGACAGGGAGGGACCCAAAGAGTACCAGGAGGGCACATCACGCACTCCAGGAAGAGAAAGCAATCTCCAAGCTGTGTCCATCCATCCGTCCATTTTCATTACCCACTTTGTCCTGCATGAACTCAGGGTCTGCTGGAGCCTGTCCCAGCTGTTATAGGGTGAAGGCAGGATGACACCCTAGACAAGTCGCCAGTTCATCGCAGGGCCACATCGAAATACAATCATTCACACTCACACACACACGCACACACCTACGGACAATTTAGAGTTTCCAATTCACCTCACGTGCATGTTTTTGGAGTGTGGGAGGAAGCAGGAGAACCCGGAGAGAACCCACGCAGAGACAGGGAGAACATGGAAACTCCACTCAGAAAAGTCTCAGGCCCTGGAATCGAACCCACGACCTTCTTGCTGTAAGGTGACAGTGCTAACCACAACACCACACTGATAAACTCCAACTGATGGTTTTTTTTTGTTTGTTTTTTTTTTTTTACGGCAGGCTGATTGTTTCAGAAAAGCTACATCCCGTTAATTGAATTTCTTTTTGGTTATATTCTGGGATAAAAAATGCCATGCCTGATTCTTCTTCATTTTTAAAAAAGCCCTTTGGAGAAGATTCTAGGCTTGTGAAGGCCCAGGAGAAGTGACACTTTAACGTGTACCAACAAATAATCAATAATTTAAAAGAAGACCCTCATCCAGTTTGCACCCTCATCACCCCATTGCCACACCTGCGATGTCCCACAGCTGGAGTCGGATCACCGTGTCACCGTCCCACTGCAGCACCTTCAGGGCGAAGTCCACCCCGATGGTTGCGCGGTAGTGCTGGGAGAAGATCTGGTGCACGTAGCGCTTGATGATGGAGGTCTTGCCCACGCCGAGGTCCCCGATGACCAGCACTTTGAAGAGGAGCTCCTGCTGCTGCATGCTGCAGCCCCGCACACGGCAGCACAGACAAACAAACAAACAAACAAACAAACAAACAAACAAACAAACAAAGTTTTGGACAGAGGAGAGGGAGCCTGTCTGAAGTTCCAAAGTAAGATATTAAAATCCTCCGTGAAGCTGATGTTTCTTTCCAGTCGGCGAGCTGAGAGGGAGATGAAGCCAGCCACCCTCACCGGGACCTGGCTGTGATTAATAAAGTCCGCCTGCTTTCTCGCTGATGTCAGATGCCTTTTGACAGCTCCGCTCTGAGGCCAGCCGGCGGTGCGTTCCAGTGCGAGTATTCAAGCTCGGAATTCTGAGTTATTTACTCCTAGCTCGCGAGGTCAGTGAATTTATTTTTTTGATCTAAAGGCCTGAAGAGGGTCTTTCTTTTTCCATTTCATATTTGTATAAATGTTTTGATAAAATAGCGTATTCCTATTATTAGATTGATATTTAGGGGTGATTGGTATCACTTTTTTAAAGATATTTTAGCAACTGTTGTTCATTATTTTAGCCTGCTGTTAGCAACCACTCCGCTGCGTTTGGGTGTTTTCACCATTTATTACTTACAGATACAACAAAATGTGTACTACGTGCGGGGAAAAGTAACATTTTCGCTGTGATGTTTTTCAAACTGCGCATGGCCAGCCTCTGTGAAACTCACTGCTGCAACAGGCCTTCGATCCACGAGATGGCGGTAGATCTCGCAACGTCAATATGAGACTTTATCCGGTCGTCACAAAGTCTTTAAAAATAATAATAATGATAATTACTTAGTGCGATCTTTTTTTTTTGTGGAGCTTATATCAATAATTTAAAAATGTTAAGAGTCCAGAAATATTCAGCAACATCAAAAATACACATTTGCCCCCCCCCCCCGCCCTTTGCGTGTTTAAAAAAATGCACATTTATTCTCTTTTGTGTTTAAGTGTGTACAAATACACATTTATTGTTGGTGTATATGCTCTATGTGTGTATATCCATCTATGTTTGTAAGTGAGTGCTGAGGTTGCTCTTTCTATCCGATTTATGGCAAAGCCCCCAATCTCAATCTTCTACTGTACTCATTTTTTTTTAAACTTTTGTTTACATTTTATTACATTAGCAGTCTATCTATCCATCTATCTATCTATCTATGGCCCGTCTGTTTGTTTTTTTTCTACATGAGTGGTGTAGTTCTGTAGTTTAGAAGCCTTCAAGACTCATCAGTAACCCGGATCTGACATATTTCAATCATCCATTAAATATTTTAAGGCATCTATTAAAAAGGTTATTATTTCTTTACCTCAATAGCAGGATGATAAAGTGGTATACCGGATTGCGGAGTTGGTTGTAATCCCTCTTTTTTTAAAAAGAAACAACAAATGTAGCATGATTGCTTTCACTAAAGTGTAGACAAAGCTGAAGTTTTAAATTAAATTCCATTACAATGTCCATTCCAACTTGTAGGCCACAACTGGTTTTAAAATTTGACAGCGGGACCGGAGCAAATGGATGGAGTGTTTGGTGAGCCATCTCATGGGAGAAACAAATATATCATGGGATCTGTAGAAAACATGGGCTTTGATGCTGATTGAAAATTAACAAAAGAAAGTTACAACCAAACTTCTTTGAAGAATCGTGGTATTTAGCCCTTTATTGAAAAAATGTATGAAATACAGCTATTTTATGATTTGCTATCAATATAATTTCAAGTTGGGCGGCTGAATTAAAAAGCTTATAACAGGACCGCATATGGCCCCTGGGCCATAGTTTGCCCATGCCCGTTCTAACACTACACCTTCAATCTAAATTGAGGTGGACATCAGCGGGAGAACTAAGGGAACTTTACTCGGGTCCTTCGTCCAGCTTGTTCATCTGTGGAACACAACGCGGCCCACACTGAAGGTTAAAAAAAAAAAAAAAAAAATCATTCGGATGATGCCTTTCTCAGCAGGGGTTTTAGAAAAGAACCTGACCCATTAACGACTCACTGGCTGTGTTTTCCTGGAGTCCAGAGCTCAGCCAGGTGCCTCATTGCTCCAGGATAGTTTGTCAGTTTACACTTTAGCATCCGAGTTGGAAAAAGAGGTTTTCATGCAACTCTCTCATCGGTTCTTTGAAAAATAACATGCTTCACTGGACTCAAAGCCATTCACACTTTTAATAGTTGAATGAGTCACAGGTTTGTTGTTTAAAAATAAAATACATAAAAAGCAGCACAGGTAGCCGCAGGGCTTGAAGGAAATTTTCAAGACATGGCGCAGCTGACAGGGTAAGAATCACTTTTATTTAAGTTAGAAAAAAAAACAAAACAGAAAAAAAACAAAGCTTTTTTGTTTCATACATGACGGCCATATGTACAGGATATATGAATGGGAGACGTCCGGCAGTGAGGGGGGATGAAGGGACTCGTCGTGAGAGAGTCGCGAGGGGCCAGGGGTCAAACGTCACAGCCGCACCACAACCACCGTCAAGTGACCCGTCTCGGGGAAACGTGCGTGAAAAGGGATTGTGGAGACGGAGGGGCGGCTGTTGACTCAACGCCACGTGACAGAACATCACTGAAAGATTCAACCCAGACGTCTTTACAGTAGATATGAGAAGGTGTGAATCAGTCGACTAGCATTTTGATTTGGGAGCAAACGGCAGTAGGAATTTGGGTTTCTTGTTTTTAGCAGCATCAAAATGCTTTCAAGTGTGAATTTATATCTCCAGACACAAATTTCAAGTTTTTTTCCTCGTCCAAGAAAATATGTTAAAATACAAATAGGTAAATATTTTCAACAAATACTGTACATTTTACAGTAAAACTCTGAACTCAGAACAAGCCTCACCAGTAAGTTACAGACTCAAGAGGATTAGGGGCCATTTTTGTTTTTAAATTACACGATTTGAAGACTGATTTAAGCAGCTGCTCCTTTTCTTTTTGTAAAACTCAATTTCTAGAAAGGAGAGCGAGGGGGTGGTGGTGGTGGGGGGGGTTGGGGCAGGAGAGAAACAAACTTTCCTTTGGTCAGAGAAGAATTAAAAATAAGCCACAATTTTAAAAAAAAAAAAAAAAAAACAAAAAATTGATTTTTGTGCAACAAAAAAAGTTCAAACAAAAAAAAATGACTAAGTTCATCAGCGCACTAAAAACTGTACATGTAACAAAATACATCTAGAAAGCATCAGATTTTTTTCCACAAACAAATAAGAACTACAACCATTTACATATTAACATGTCTACCACAAAAGAGAAAGTTAATATAAACAAAAAGTAGAAATAAAATAAAGTGTTGGGCAGCCAACAGAGCTGCTGAGAAAAGGAAGTTTCCATTGAAACTAAACAGAAATCTTTGTGAAAAGCAGTCATTCACTTTTCACAAACATTGTAAATTGTTTTTTTTGTTTTAAAAAAAAAAAGTGTTTTTCATCACCGCCGACTGCCAGACATGGCTGTGATGATAAGACCAGAAGCAGAAACGGCAGCAGGCTGCAGCAGTAAGAGGAATAGTTAAACATCGACTTCCCATGGTAGCTCCGCCCACTTCGACCATCTGATTCATGTCTCCTTCCAAACCAACCAAAAAAGGTCCAACAAAGCATTTGTTTTTTTTAAGCAGGAGGCTGTAAACAGAGGGCTAGTGTCATTTCATTTGGGTCAGAAGGCAACAGGTGACGACACCTGACGACAGTAACTCAACGTCGGCCGTGCGCAACGGACCCAACTACTCTAAACCGCGAGTCCTCAGTCGCTACCCTGTTAATGTAATTAGCTTGCTAATGCTAACATACTAACCTACAGGCCACTGCTCCAGGCTTGTTCTCCTCTGCCTAGGCTGGCTCCACACTGTGGCCAGCGAGTGTGCAGTGCGCGCACCCCAGACTCTCATCTGAATCCCAGATGGGGTTTTTTCTGATGTGTTCCACCTCCGCAGCAAACAGCCAACAACTTTGGGTTTAGCGTCACCTGGCGTTGTGCTGCTGTATCGATAGTTGCAACAGCAGAGCTGCGGTCAACCATCTCGCGGCTGCTGCTCAGTGTGTCGCCAGCCTGGCGCGGATCGGTCGGAAAAAAACCCTCAAAACTAGTTACAAGTTTTCTAAAAAATAAGTTTTGTTAGTGACGCCTGTGCGCTCCACGCGCGGCTACAGCAGCCCGACGACATAGAGGAAGCGGAAACCAGCTCGTGTAACATTCTTCCCGTCGGTTGATGGGGACTTGAGGAGCGGCGCAGTGTTAGTACAGACACAGACAGACAGAAAGACAGAAAGACAGACAGGAAGGCAGGTCGCCCTTGTCACAGTGTCCCGCCGTCAAGTTAATCAGCCTCCGAGTCTCAGAGGTAAGACGTGTGTGTGTGTGTGTGTGTGTGTGTGTGTGTGTGTGTGTGTGTGTGTGTGTGTGTGTGTGTGTGCGCACGCGTGGCTTTTTGCACTTGGAAGGAGCCCAGGGCGGCATGCTCTCTGGGGGGTGGGGGGAGCCACAGTCTGTATCAGGGGCTCCCTGCCTCTGGGTCGCTGTTGCTCGACGCCGGCGTGTAGTCGCTCTTGTTCGGCATCTTCTCGAAGGAGGCCCTGTGTGACGAGCGGTTGCCCGCCACGCTGTGCCTGATGCCATAGAAGAAGTAGATGGCGAAGCCTGGCGACGGAAGGGGGGGGGGTCGTTAGAGGGGGGAAAACACAACTCAACTCTTCTGATCACAGGCTGTATCCAAAATCACCCACTCGTTCCCTCCTCCCTCTATATGGACTTCAAAGGGACACCACAAATGGCGTAGCCCCTTTCTAGCTGCAAACTGGTGAGCGGGGGGCGACTTGGAACTCAGCCACAGTGTTTTCCAAACTGAAGGGGGCGCTCAAACGTACCGATGATCATCCAGACGGTGAAGTTGATCCACGTTTGCAAATCCAGCTGCATCATGAGGTAGATGTTGACGAAGACGCTGAACAGCGGCAGCCAGGGCAGCAGAGGGACCTGCGGGCGACAAGTGAAAGCGGCGTCAGACTCCGCCCACTCTACGACCTCTGACCCCGGAGGCCTCGGCTGTGTGTGTTGTGGCGCTACCTCACCTTGAAGGTGAGGGCCGCTTTGCTCTCCGGCTGCCTCCAGATGATGATGACGCAGACGGCGCACATGAGGCTCAGCAGGACGCAGGGCACCACCACGGAGGCGTGGCCGGCCAGCAGCGCTGGGAGACAGTTGGTCAGGAGGATGCACAGGATGGTGATGAGGAGCGCTGAGGGCGGAGGTGGAGAGGGCGGAGTCAGCAAAGTACAGAGTTTCAGGCACTTTCAATACACACACACACACACACACACACACACACACACACACACACACACACACACACACACACACACACATTTTTCCATGTCACTGCAAATCCAATGAGCATGTGACAAATAAAGTTCTTGAATTTGGAATGAAAGGCAGAGTGGGAGGTTGTGGGAGGTCGGTCCCTGCGGCGGGCTGCAACTCACAGATAACGGCGGTGGTGGCGTAGACGATGGTGCCGGACATATGCGTGGGGGCGTTCCCGCTGGGGACGAAGAGCAGCTTGAAGGTGAAGTCCTCCTGGGAGGGCGTGTCCTCCACCTCCAGGGTAACCTGGACCTTCTCGCCTTCCGTCTCCCCCACCAGCCTCTCCATCTGGCTGTTGAGGGAGCGGAGTTTCTCGGTCTGGTTCCCGGGCTGGAGGTTCCCGGGCTGGTACCTGCGAGAGGGAGGAGGGTGAGTTGGGCTGGTGGGACGGTCTTTGCCGACACAGAGGATCAGAGATTGGTGTTTTTTTGTTTTTACCTGAGGATGAGGACGCAGATGGCCACCAAGGAGTAAGCCAGCAGCGTCCCGATGGACATGAGGTCCACCAGAGACGCCAGGTCGAACAGGAAGGCCATGAGAGCTGCAAAGGAGGAGATTGACTGTCAGCACACGTTGGAAGTTCAGGCCTGAGCTCTCTGCTTGGTCTCGAGTCATGAGGGTGCGGCAGTGACCCAGTTCTTCTGTTGTCTCACAACACCTGCTTTGTCATCGGCCCTTTTTTCATCCAGATACTTTCTTTACTTTTCTCGTTTCCCTTTTTCCAAGAGTGGTGACTAATAATGTTGAAGTTGAATTAAAGCGGATTTGGGCCGTTTCAGCTTGTGGGTCTTTACGACTGAGTGATTTGTGCACTGCTCTTCTCAGTCGTAGAGAGTCACTTAAACGCCCAGAGTTGATGTGAAAACGTCCCCAGACTTGGTGCTCCTCACCTGCCACGATGCCCGAGGCGATGGTGGCGATCAGCGGCGTCTTGGTGCGATCGTTTATCCTGGACAGGACGTTGAAGAGCAGTTTGTCCTCGGCCATGGCGTAGATGACTCGAGGCATGGGGAACATGGAGCCCAGGAGGCTGAGATCAACAACAGTTAGTTAGTTAGTGTCCGAAGGCCAGAGGCCACGAGAACCAGGAGACCTCCAGCAAGCCTCACCTAGTGGACAGGGCGCACAGGGAGCCCACAGCCACGATGTATCTGGCCGGAGCCCAGCCCACGAAGGTGAAGGCCTCGGGCAGCGGGCTCTGGGCGTTGAGCTGGTAGTACGGCATCATCAGGGTGAGAGCGGCCGACACGCCAAAGTAGGCGAAGAAGCAGATGAGCAGCGAGGCCACGATGCCGATGGGGATGGACTTCATGGGGTTCTTGGCTTCTTCACCTGGAGGAGGAGGAGGAGGAGGAGGAGGAGGAGGAGCAGGAATCAGAGCCTGGGTTAAACATCGTGTGAAGCTTCGGAAAGGTTCAAATGGAGGCTGTTCACACACACACAGGAGCTGCATGAAACTCCTGTGATAGGCATTTGTAATAAGCAGCTGCACTGACTAGATGCCTGATGACTGTTTGGAAAGAAATAATAATGCAAAAAGGGAATCCTTTCTTTGTGTTCATTAGGTTACCAATTGAGTCACACCAGTAAGAATCGCTTTACATTAATACGGACATTAAAAAAAATGATTGAAATCAAAAATAACTGAATTTTAATAAACTTTTCCAATTTTAGGCGATTAATTGCAGTTATATATGGAAAGACTCTCTGTCTAAAGTCAAAGATTCTTCTGTCTGGACAAAAGAATTCCTCACTGGCGGCCCGAGTTTAAAAGGTTAAAGGGAGATTTTCTAGAGAGTCGGCAGTTGGAGGAAACGAGGCGTGAATGTGTTGTTTTTCATCCACAGTCAAAAAAATGTGCAGAAACAGGAGGACAGAGCGGCCGGCAGTGAGGACTCAGATCTGAGTTTTCACCTCGCCGAGTGGAGAGACACAAAACCACCACTCACTTGTCGTGGCGATGCAGTCGAAGCCGACAAAGGCGTAGAAGCAGGTGGCGGCGCCGGACAGCACGCCCTTCATGCCGAACGGAGCGAAGCCGCCCACGCCAAACTTCTCCAAGCTAACCAGACGAGACCAGAAGACAGCGGCACCGCGTTAGCAGCCACTCGCTGACACACAACTTGAGCGAGCAAGTGATTTCCTTCCTGTGGGCGGGACTCACCTTATCTCCTGGCTGCTGTTGGACTGGGTGACGAAGTTCAAGTAGTCGTCCTCCGTCAGGCTCCAGTTGGCGGTGTCGCCCTTGATGAAGCCCGAGATGGTGATGAAGGCGAGGACCACCAGGTTGATGCCGGTGAAGATCTTGTTCACCAGCGCCGACTCGTTCACGCCGAAGGCCAACAGCCCTGCAGGAGAGAAAGTCGATGACCAACCAGCCGCCAGTGACAACCCATCATTCTGACTGTGATTCACACAAGCAGCAACACTACAAGTGCAAGAACGTGTGTGTGTGTGTGCGTGTGAAGTACAAATGAGCAGAATGCAACTTTTATTTAATTAATTAATTTATTTATTTTTAAAAAAAGGAAGCCTGTGAAGCCTGAAATCATTTGTTGAGCCGTGAAAGAAACCCAACAGTTCCGTTTACGGGTCACTAATGACTCAACCGACCTCCAAACACTTATGTTGCAATCGTACATTTCATCACTTCCCTCTCAGTATTACTGTGTGTGTGTGTGTGTGTGTGTGTGTGTGTGTGTGTGTGTGTGTGTGTGTGTGTGTGTTCTCACCGGTGAGCAGCAGGATAAGAATGAGGGCGAACAGGTCCGGGTACTCGGCCAGCACTCCTCCAGGCACCTTCATGGCCATGGAGGCTTTGAAGAAGCCCGAGATCTTTTGCTCCACCAGGTTGTCGAAGGTGGAGCTCCACGCTCGAGCCACGCTGGCCGTACCTGCCGCCAGAAGAGACCACAGTGAAGGTTGGAAAAGAGAGAAAACAAAAAACAAATCAAAGCCAGATGTTCTCGGCGCCGGCCGCCGACTCACCGATGACGTAGGAGAGGATGAGGTTCCAGCCGGTGATGAAGGCCCAGATTTCTCCCACCGTCACAAAGCTGTACAGGTACGCTGAGCCCGTCTTGGGCACGCGGGCGCCAAACTCGGCGTAGCAGAGGCCGGCCAGCATGGAGGAGAGGGCGGCGATGAGAAAGCAGAGGACGATGGCGGGCCCCGCCTTTTCGCGGGCCACCTCGCCGGCCAGCACGTACACGCCGGCGCCCAGCGTGGAGCCCACGCCCAGGGCGATGAGGTCCAGGGTGGACAGGCAGCGGGAGAATTGCGTCTCCACGTTGTCGAAGTCCAGTTTGCGGCGGCGCAGCAGGGCCCTGCCAAAGCTCGCCACCATGCTCGCCATGTTGCCTCTTGAGTGTTGCGCGTGGGCGGGTTGAGCGAGCGAGAGAGAGCCTCCGAGTGTGGCTGGAGCGACTGACGAGGCTTACACAGAGTGCGTGTGACTGGACTGGGAGATCCAAACGACTCGGGCCAGACGGGCAGAAGGCGCCGCGAGTCCTGATTGATTGCTGCTGCCTGGGAGACCGAGGTGGCGCTTGGTGAGGGCAGGAACAAACACGTCCGTGGCGGTGGGTGGAGGCGGCTGTGTGTTGCAGCGAAGGATTAGAACCTGTGACAACACAGAACGAGAACACAATTGCTCAACACAGGCAACTTATTCACAAAGCATGCAGACCGAGGCGCGCCGTTCACTTCCCCCAAATTATCGACGAAGGCGTTGGAAGTGCAGAAAACAGTATTTGGATTCGTCTAAAATCCTCTTAAATTGCCGGGTTGACTTTGTCTTTTGGTTTTAAGCGTTCCTAAAGATCCTAGAACCCTCCGGTAAAGAGAGGCCGTAAGCAGAGAGCCCCACCCCCCCTCCTTCTCTCCCCCATGAGCACTCTTAAATACAGGTTACGCAACTTCCAGGAATTCGTACCTCTCTCTCTCTCTCTCTCTCTCAGGGAACACATCGTGAGGAGCAGCGGGGCACCAAAAACCCTCATGCAGGGGAAAGACAAGCTCCCAAAACGCTCACCTACCTACCGTGCTCATCATCCAAATCTTTGCTTTGCAAAATAAACACTCGCCGGTTCACACACACACACACACACACACACACACACACACACACACACACACACACACACACACACACACACACACACACACACACACACACACACACACACACACACACACACACACACACACACACACACACACACACACACACACACACACACACACACACACACACACACACACAAGGGGAGCTCGCGGGGGAAATTCCAGAACCCCATGGAAGCAGAAGTGGAGCTAATCTGCTACTTGTCTCAATGTTTTTCCAACTGATATTCAGGCCGAAGAGGAGAAGCCTGGGAACGCTGCTGGCTGAACATATAATATTGTTGCTTTGTGTCCAGCTAATAACAACAGGGCTGTGGAGGAGGACGGGGCTACATCTGCAGCTGGAGGCCAGCAGCTTACAGCAGCAGGTGTCAGCTCGGCTGGCGGAGCTGTTTTCACACACACACACACACACACACACACACACACACACACACACACACACACACACACACACACACACACACACACACACACACACACACACACACACACACACACACACACACACACACACGATGGCGGGGCCAAGGACACAGTTGCACAGCGTGCCTCAGCAGCGGCAGTGGTCGTCCTGTTCAGACGCAGTTTGACGCACACCTCAACTATCAACAGAGCGGCCAGTGACACGCTTCTTGTGTGTGTGTGTGTGTGTGTGTGTGTGTGTGTGTGTGTGTGTGTGTGTGTGCATACGTAACACAAGCCCGACCTGTAGCCGAGGGTTGGTTTGAACTGCTCAAACACGGTTGCCTAAGAGTGGCTGGATGAAGATAAGGTGCAAAACAAATTATAACCTACTTTGACCTCGTCGCCTTAAGAAAACAAAAAAGAAAAATGTTTTAACATTTGTTCAAAAAAAGTCGCTGTGCCAGTTGTGTGACGGGTGACTGCAAATCAGGATTATTCTGGTTCTGTTTATGAGCGGCGAGGCTGCACACGAGGCAAACTCACCTTATCTGCAAATACAACGCTACATTTTTACAAGTACTACCAGTTTTACTACGCACTTTTATCTCACAGTGGCTTTGCTGGATACTCATTATCGAAACTCCGCCTGTCACCTTAGCCCAAGAGGGATCTGAAGTTTGGAGCCGCCCTCTGACTATTAATGCCACAGGTCGACACCTGATTCCACAAACCGGGCCATCTTGACCTTCTGGACGTCGCGCTCACGCCACGGGAACCACGAAGTGGAAGTTACTTTCAGGAGAGGAAGGAGCCTTCAGGTAGAGGTCGCAGGACCAACTGTCCAGGTTCAGTGGGTTTAAAGGGCCAAACCAACAAGAGCTTCCGGTGATGCTGTGGCCTAATTTCAGCTTGTTCTCCCCCTCGCCACTCGGCACAATGGCAACATTCTAATAATACTGCAAAAACAACAGAAAAACTCACTATCAAAGCGCTTCCACTTGTACCATTTCAAGCGCACCGGCATCCTGTCGCATACAGTTTTAAGTGTGTCCGTGTACAAACGGCGTCAAACAATGCGGTCGGAAAGGACAACAGAGAGACGCCAACGATAAACACTCAGCCCGTCTGAAGGCTGATGGGAACCTGCCGGCGCGCTGGATGTGCTCTGCCGCTCGCTGTGAAATTCTAGTAGCGTGATTCCACTCCCACACCAGGAACGCACGCACATCTGAGAGCCTCCACGTTTGGGTCAACAAACATGGGTTTTCCTCCACTACTGTGCCCAGCAGGCACTTTGTCCAGTTCATACCTTCCGCAGGCGAGACAATAAAAGTGGTGAACTGGAATGGCTAAGAATAAAGCTGTGAGAACACCACAGGGAGAGAGAGGGAAAGGGAGAGAGAGAGAGAACTTAACATCGGGTCAACCTGACGGGGCCGAGGAGGGAGGGAAACGTCTGCATTACTGCACCTGCACGGTGCGGACCGGACCGGACCGGACCGCCAGCGTGCAGAACTGCGTGTGTGATGGTGACCTGCTTGTGGAGCCTCCATCACATCGGTTCCCATTGCTAATCTTTTCCTTGTGGTTTTCACGAGGGACGCCGTCTACGTCAGTCGGCCACTGTGTGAAGGCGCCGCTTCAACAACGCTACCCTGCTACACCGCAGACCCCCCCCCCAGACACGCAAGCATCAGAACCACGATCGAACCTGGAGGCCGTCAATGAGCCTAAAGTTAAAAACTGCCCAGGAGAAAGGACCCGCGTGGACGGACGGACAGACGGGAGGGGACAGACAGGGGGGCCGCGGGAGCTCCGGTTGCAGCAGGCTTCAGGCTTCAGGCTTCAGGGGATAAAAAAGGTCCTGCTGCTTGATTTAGCGCAGTTGCAACTGCTGCCACGAACTCTTAAGAGGATTATTAGCAGGAGAGGCAGCAAAAAAACCTGCTAACCTCATTAGGTCGCGTTACAGCAACTCACCTCCAAACACAAACAACGCATGGTTTTTGTTTTGACGGCAGAAGCGGTCACGGCTATCATCCAGGTTCTTTGGTATCAAACAATAAAATGTGAAAGGCTTAACTCTTCTGCGAAGGAAGACAACTTCTTCATTCCAGTGAACAGTGGAACGTTCAGTAAGTACCCGGCCAATTATTCAAATGATTTCATGGAAACGCTCCTTTGACCACAGTCCTCCTGATGGTGTCAATGTGGAGCCCGGCAAGTGAACAAAGGGAACACCGTGTCCAGTTCCAGTTCTACAGAGCTACTGACCCGACTTGACCCCAAGACAAAACCCTGTACATACAGTCACACACACACATGCATGCAAAAACAAAACAGAACACAATGGCGTTTGAAATGGCGCCGTACTTTGATGCCAGAAATATACATTTGGTAGCAGCAGGTATATTTTGACATGACCGGGGCGGGCACTTCCTGCTGGGACTGAACCCAGAGACCTCCAGTCACCTGGCACCAATCAGCCCCTCCTGCCAAAAACACTGATCCCGCTGTGAAGATGGAATGTGACAAAGAAACAAATCTGCTCTCTTTCCCAGACGCGCTGCCAGCGCGGCTACAGTGAGCGGCTGTGAGGTGCCAAACACGGACTCACGAACAGCCAGTCAGGAAATGAATCCAAGGTCCGCTTCAGTGCAAACATCGGATGACACGCAGCATTACACTGTTTGCACACGCCTCAGTTGAAATTTTAAACAATGAATAAATATAAGTGAAACAAGTTTATTTATTTCTCCTTCCTACTTTTCAGAAGACACAACGGCCAACCAGTGACCACACAAAACAAGTTTTGCAGTTTGCAGCTGAGCCAGAACAAGGACGAGTTCATTCTTGGTAAACATTTTGATTGTTATATGCAAACGCAGAAAAAAGTGCAGCAGCAGAAAAAGCCAAATATCAAATGTTGGTCATTTAAATAAAACAAAACAAAACAAAACAACGATAGTACAGCTAGGCGATCAGAATTTGAAGGTCGTATCGAGGTTTTAATCATTTTTAAAAACTACACATAAAATATAACCACCACTTATAAGGATAATAGCTGCTAGCCAAATAACCTTTAGAAACAAATCCAAGAAGTGGGTTCACTATGATAAGGGACGTATAAAATTGTGATTTACTGCACTTAACTGTAAATGGTTAATGATTAACAACGCTTGGAGAGTCAACCTCTTCAGCGGCTGCTAAAAGATGAAGGGTTCGGTTCGAAGACGGTCCTCGCATTTCTGACGCAGCATTGCCACGCTCCAAACTCACACAGCGGCTCGGGCTATTTTCACAACATTCGATCACTTACACGCCCAAGTAGAGTCATCCTGCAAGAACCTCGCACAACAATTTTTAAACCTGTCGTGCCGTTTGCAAGCTTCCATGTGCCCTTCCCTAATTCCTTTTCCAAGCCAAGCCCAACTCTTAATAATGTGACGCTCTGAATGAACCGACCTCTCCACTGGTGAAACAGCCAGCCGTCAGCAGTTCGCCAAGCGGCCCGGACGGGTCACACCGAGCCCGGTCACCCCGCCGGTCACTGTAACCTGGCTGCGAGCCCTCGCGCGGCTGATGCAATGACGCGTGGCCACTACACTGGTACGGACGCATGGTAGCCGCCTCTCCCGGAAGCGAGACTCGCTTTTTAATCGACGGCGGGAATCCCTCTCGGCCGTGCGGCGTTTAAATATAGCGAGCTGTACTCACGTTCGGTGGCACTGACCGTACTAGGCGATGGTACCACCAGACGTCCGGGGCTCGGCGGAGAGAACGACGGGTAGCTACGTGGCCGCCGAGAGCGCGGAGCGTGCAGTGCGTGGTGCCTTCACACAATCTGTAAACACGGACTTCTCGATTACTCCAGCCTAGACACGTTTGAAGTCGAGAAAATAACCTAGGGTTGTTTGAATTCATACCACCGCCGCATTTCTACCGTCAGCGCAAAAAGAGAGAATCGCCACATCCGACTATACATACGTATTTGTCCGTTATTTACACAAGTGTCTTAAAAGGAAAACATTTAACTGAAACAAACAGGCGCTCATCGGGTCAGTGAAGGCAGCGGTAGTATTAGCAGGACATGCTAGCGGACGGGACCAAAACAATGAATGAAAAATGACCTAGTGTGTACAGGGAAATTGTGAAAACGCTGGGTTTGTGGCAAAGTAAAAGGATGTTAGTCTTGTATATATTTTTAAACAGGGAGACCAGGTGTCTAGTGGCTTCATTCCGAACTTCCGCTGAGGCAACCTGACCGAAAAGTCCGCGCTCAAACACATGTAGGTGTTTCAATTGAAAAGCTTCTTAGGTTAAACCTTTTAAAAAAAAAACCAAAAAAAAAAAACAGTTGATAAATATACCGATAAATACAAGCACATTGTTTGCACATAAAGAACCTAGCAAAAGATAGGTGGTTAAACGTTTTTTCCGCCACATTGACGTAATATTGCATCAGTCTTTTTCCGAGAACCACGACACGAGGGGCAGGACGTTAGCAGGAACTCGACTCAAACAACAAAGCGACGCGTTAAAAATCTGTCATAAAATCTTTTTGAAAATATGTATATTTATATTACCTGTTTATGAGTGTCTTTATGATGTCTGGAAGTCAAACCGCGCAGAGACAGGAGGATGACGGCTGGTTGTGTCGGTGCCCGTTTGTGGTGCTGATATGAAGGATCCCCGCCCGGTAGTCAGTGTAGACGCTACGCTGTGGGCGGGAGCTGTGTATAAACAGTGACGTTAGAGAAGCGGGGTGCTTTCAAGTAGTCCATAGCCGACGTCTATTGCCACAATGTGGTTGGCTGTTCGAAGACACGTGGAATAATCGCACTCGGTCGGTCCCTCGTCTTTCTGTCTTTGAGACATAAAAGACAGGCGACAGCCGGTGACACGATACCCTTATTTAAATAGCCTTAATCGTAGAACGCACGATTACACTTCTTAGTCATGGCCAGCTTTGGTGCAAAGACTCTGAATTGTCCGTAGGAGTGTGTGTGTGTGTGTGTGTGTGTGTGTGTGTCCCGGTGATGGAACATTTTCCTAAAATTCTTCCCAATGTTTTGAGCATTGATAAAATTCTACATCATTAAACATTCACCAATGCCATTTATTACTTTTAGTACGTTTTGAATAGTAAAATACATTTTTAAGCTTGCTTTATAACAAATTGGTGCTCAAAATATTAGCTCAGCTAATAGCCCCCATGATGGGTTGGTCAATAATATTACCCCCATGTAAATGTTTGCTTTTGAAACACTTAATTAAACGATAAACTTTCAAACCAGTCAACTGGCTTCGTAACAACGCCTCGGCAAAAAAGGACTCGAAAGAACAGGGCACATGAACACATCATTGAGAGGGACTGCTTTTACTCACCATGCCAAAGACAAAGGAGTCAATCTTAAGCTCAGTAAGAAGGTAGTAGAGGCTCATTATAAGGGGGAAGGTTTATACTCATTTCCAAGTGTTCCACAGTGCAAAGAACCGCTGTAACATTGCATCATTGTCAAATACAAGGAGACGAATCTGGATGTGGTTGTAAGCATAAGATTTCGACGAGTGTCGAGAGGAACATAGTCAGAGATGTTTGCAAAAAGCCCCGGACATCTGCCAAGAGGATTCTTGCTGACCTGGCCTCTTCTGGAGTTGATGTTCTAAGGAACACAAATATGAGGGCTCTCCATAATAATGGGCTTCAGGGCCATTGTCCCAGAAGAACCCTTTAACTGAGAGAGTGGCACATCAAAGCCAGACTTAGGTCTTTTTGTAAAGCAAAAGTGAGTTGTGGAACTCTGTACTTTGGTCTGATCATACTCTAAATTGGAAATGTTTGGGTCCATGAGTCTGTTTGGCAAAGAAAGTTCTGCCCAGCATGGCCACTTCCTATAAGTGTAATTGACACGTAACACTAAAATGTGTAATTATTAGCATGTCATCAGGGTGTCTTGATTTTACACATCCTTTATGTAACATGATGAGCAAATATTTGTTAACTGTGCTGACATCACCTAAGCAGCAAAACATTGACGTGAACCATGTCAGAGGTCATTGCCATTCGATCGTTTCATGGACATAAAAACAAAAATCTTCCCCCAGCACACGTGTCGTTGATGTTTCTTTCACTCCAGTTTACAGTTTATCGCTTAACACGTTATGCATGCAAACTTTTTCTTTATAATATGAAATGTGATTTATTTTTGGGGAGCTCACTGACAGGATAGAGAGTTGTTTTTTTTGCAAGACACTGGTAAAGTGAATTTTGTAGGTTTTTTTTCTTTTGTTTGTGTGACCTTTGAAGGTTGAACTGTGGCGTGATAGAATCATTTGAAAAATTGTGCTTTTTATGTCGTAAGTTGTGTCTTCTGTGCAAAGTCACACATATTACTCCTTTTTCCCCACCTCAGAATTGGACTCAAATGTAGAGCGAATGGATTTGTAAATTGCACTCTGGCCGCCGTCCCAGCACATCTCCCTCTGTCCGACACCCCCACCGCAGCCACTCGTCTTTATTAACCTTTGTCCTTGCCCAGTCACTCTGCTTTGGGTTGTTATTTCCATTTACTTCCACTTTATCAGGCTATTCCAACTGTGTGTCTCTGCAAACACAACAAGCGTCACGGCTGCACACGGGGGCCCCGGCATTGGGACTGCTAAGAAAACAGGAGCTAATCTCTGGCCGGGCTCGCTGCGTCCATCCTGTCTGACCGCTCTCGTTACCCAGGACATCAAAGCCCTGTGGTTTTGTAGGTCACAGCTCTGGGTGGATAGAGGTCAGAGACGGTGCATGCATCCCAGGACTCAGACAGGTTTTTGCAAAAATTGTTCAGGACGCGTTTAACCCCTCGCTATAGACTGTCACCACTCACTAGTTCAAAGATGAAAAGCCATCAGAACACTGTGTTTTGTGTATACATCCAAATGTTTGCTGCTGAAACAATGAATGTCTTGCTAAAACGTAGCAAAATTCACTTTAACCAAATCTTTGAACAATAATCACTTTCTTGATCACTCACCTCCCCAGAAATGAAAAAACTTCATTTATTCCACCTTTAAAGAGTTGTGTCATAAAACAGGTGGCTCTGGGAATAAACTCCCTGTGATGTCATGAAGGGTGTTGATGCATCCCCGGGTGAGTGATTACACCTCACAGAGACGGCCTTGTTTTTTTTTCATTCCCTTTGCAAACACCTGTACAGTCAAACAGTCTGTTTTTTTTAGCGAGAGGCTGCAAACAGAGGGTTAAACATGCTGCTCAGACTCAGCTGCTCCACTGGAGTCCAGGATGTACAATAAAGAAAATGGGTCAAATATGAGACCTTTATCTTAATCTCCGTTCAAGCATCATCGTGTCCAATTATGGTCACATCTCCTCTGGAATTGCCCGCAGGTCGAGTCCGACATCACAAGATCGCTCCTCTGAGGGGCAGCTATAATCCAACCGAGGCCAGAATTCCTTCTCCCCACCGTTAATCTCTCTGATTTCCTAACCACCGGCCAGAACGAGGGGAAGATTAGAGGACTTTAACGTTCCAAGTTTTTAGCGGAACAAAAAGGTCCAGTGTTGCCACCCAGGTGCTGTTTACGGCGCCTCCTTCCTTCCTGCTTCATGTGTTTATTTGCTGCGACGTAAGAGGGATCTCTGGGAAATCAGTTTGATTACAGAATTACGTGTTGGTAACAGTACAAACGAATCCTGCCTAGGGCTGTGACACACAGGGCCTCCCTTGGTTTCAGCCATTTCCCCCTCAAAACTCAGTTCGCTCGTTAATTTTGTCAGCTTGTTGAAAAACGGTTGGGATGTGCGGTGTAACAGCGCCACTGTTTGCTGTGAGCTCTCCGGACTTTGCAGCCGGAAATCCTCAGATTTTTGCTCGACGTTGGGGTTGCTTGGACATTTTGGATGAAGCGGTGAAGCTACTAATCCAGCGGCGACATTTCGTGGAGTGGGTGTGGAACTCAAAGTATAAATTTCCAGACACGCCCCCCCCCACTTGCCTGCGATCCACCATGGACACATTGTTTCCAAAATTTCAACTATCTTGTTGCATGTAAAGTGCAGGAAATAACAAAAAATCGTTACCATTAAATGACTCAGGATTTCACCTCCCCTTCGTCATGGATTTCCCGTCATGCAGGAAAACGATGTGAGTAAGCGGCCCAAGAGCTGACTGGCTGCTTCCAGTCTGTTTAACCAGCATTCACCCTGAAGGACCAGTTCCACTGAATCTGCTTCAGGAACAACAAAAAAAAAAAAAAACAAAGAGACCGACTATGGCAGGCAGAAGGGAATTTAATGGGTGGACAGAATAAACAAGGGTGTTCCTCGTCACCCACAGTGGAGCTGCGATGGTTTGAATACAAGAGAATCAAGATCAAAGAGCCGAGAACGGAATCATCTCCCTCATTCCAACAGACCTGCCTTCGCATGTGGCCATTGAACCCAGACATTCTCCTTAGAGCTGATTGGACGATACTAGTGCAGGCATGATACTGTGATACTGAGATAGACAGGCAGCGGCGCTAAAAACAAAACAGCTTAGTGCATGTACGAGTGTTTAGGTAACACTGGGCCACGGTTGCGAATGCAGCGGCGCGAGGCTTCATGATGCTACATGTGGCTCGACTTTGGGAGGTTCTCATCTGGAATCATGTCTCTGCAAGCGTAGGAAACTCAAAAGCAGCACGTGGCCCTTCCATTTATACTGGATCAAGTCGATTACATACAAATCATAGTAAAACAAAAAATGCAAAATAAAAATAAAGGAATGCACAGTCGTCTTTTTTCAACATTTTTCCCAATGACACTTAGAAGATGTGGAATGACTGAATAAACACACAGCATGGTACAATATGCAAATCTCTGTGGCTCGTAACTCCGAGAGCGGGATGCTAACGCAGCTCCCCGCTGCTCTCGGACTGACGGAGAAATAAATGTTGGACGAGGAGGAAGTGTCGAGGGAGCCGCCGCATCTGTCTGGAATGTCTTTGCAGTGACAGCAAGAGAGAAAGAGAAGAGTGCAGGATGAAGAGGAAAAGGAAAACATTACAAAGTTAAAGTGAGTCACAGAATTGTTTGCAGCCTGCTGCTGCTCTGAGCGTCCGTCCACCTTTGGGAGGGGACTACTACTACACTGCCCTTTGTGACACCATTTTCACGCACACTTCCTGAAAGAGTGGACTTTCGCTCACCGTTGATGCGTCAATGATTAATAACCAACCCCATGAAGGAATCTGTCACGGATCTACTCATGTGAAGTTGTGGTAGGAGTGGAGGCTGTAGTAGGGGTTGTAGTAGTAGTAGTAGAACGAGCTCAACCAGAGACAGCAGGGTGTGTTAGTTATGCAACTGCTGTGTTCCGCTGGCACTTCCTTACTTTTTACATTTGAAGCGCAAAAATATGACATATATATATATACGTATATATACATATATATATATACATACGTATATATATATATATATACATATATATATATATATATATATATATATATATATATTAAAAAAAAAATCAAGATTAGTGTAAAATATATATATATATATATATATATATATATACTGTAGTTTTGTTGATTTTTATGTTAGTCATGTCTCAAAGGCTCCTGATTCAAAGTTGCAGGAAAGTTGCAGGGATTTTTTTTCCCCAACAGTGATCACATTCACAGATAATTATCTTCTATTTGAAACAGACAAATCAAAAACAACTTGTGACGTGTAGCAGTGCAGATGACAGGGTGTCAATATAAACAAAAACAAACAAACAAACAAAAAATGTTCAAAACGAGCAGCTGGTTACAAGGAATCCAAGCAGCTGACGCCAGCCAATCACAGCACATTCCACAGGAGTACATGCAGCGTCTCGGCTCACCAGCTATGCTGTCTGACGGCTTCGGTCAACTCTGTTATTCAACACAAAAATGTGGCAAAAATAAAACATAACAACTGACAGGGTGCTGATGGAGAGGAGAGGCGCGGTAGTGTTAGTGGCTGATTGGTTCATTTAGCTTATTTGCCAAAATTGTCTGGAAGAAATGATCATTCAAGACTGCGAGTTGAGGAGATGGCGGTCAGCCACGGCGGCACGTCGCAAAGACAGAAGCGTGCAGGTTTGCCATGCAGTCGGTGATTAGTGCCCTTGCTAATGACGGGGTGCTGGAATTAGTTGGAGGTGTTTTCAAAACAGCTCAGTGGTGACGAACAAACGCTGGATCCCATCAAACAATAGTTCACAGCACTCAAAGCCACGCTGACGGTGGAGGTTTGGGTTCGTGTTTCCAAAAGGGGCTCAAGTGTTGCTGCAAGCCAAGTCGGAATGTTTAAAGAATCTCACACTTCCGCTTCATTGGGTAGCAAAAACAAAAGCTTGCAGGATGTTAATTCTCAGAATTCGATGAGGAACTTGACATTTAGCGTGACAACAGGAAGTGTGTGAGCTGCACACTGATGAGGAAAGACTAGAGAATGAAGTCTGATTGTCTGCGAATTAAAAAAATAAATGAATAGAAAACACACACGTGCAGCTGCAGGAGCAATTTTCCTCAAGTATGTGTGAACTATGGCCTCTGGTCTCTGCGGTACCCATGCAACCCCTCTGCCCCCCCTCACCCTGTTTAGAGTGCCGAAAGTTCTGGGAGATGAAATAAAAACAAACTTACTTCATTCATACCTAAAAAAAAAAGAAAGAAAGAAAAATAAACAGAGAATAAAAACAGGATGAGTTACATGTATTTACAGTCAGGTACATTGTTCTGGTACATGTTAGCACCAACACAACACAATGTATTTTAGTCTTTACGCTACTTTATTCACATTATATTACAATCAATAACAATGACACTCGTAGCAGAATGTCACAATGGTCTGAACAGCGTCTCAACGTAGACAATTGTGATCAAGAGTCTCACAACGCAATCACGACTAATGAGGGGCGTCCCGCTCATTGTACAAATATGAAAACGAGAGGGAGGGGGAGAGGGAGAGAGAGAGTGAGAGAGAGAGAAAGAGAGAGTCACCCGTGACATGTTCTGAAGTGCAGAAGAACAAAGCAGCACCCACGTAACTTTACAAAGATAGACACTGGCTGAGAGAGAGACAGCCAGACAGAGAGAGAAAAAAAGAGAGAGGGAGAGAGAGAATGAGAGAGAGGGCAGAGAGAAGAGGTGAGACAGAACAGAGAGGCCAGACGGTCCAACCACGACCCCTAGAGTTTTACCCCCCCACCGTCCCCACAGCCCTAGTGCCGTACTTTTCCAGGAACGTAGTTGCGGTCGATGGTTTCCTCCTGCAGAAACATGTGAAGACAGCGTTCGTTCTGGGCGAGCGGGTGGCCGGCGATCCTGCACACACACACGCACACAACGGACACAGCAGAGAGCTGGTCAGCAGGCTGCACGGGGCGGACGAGCACATGAAGCTCCTGAGAAACACACTGACTTGTTGATGAACTGCTCCAGGCCGACTCGCCGCTCCTCGATGAAGGTTTCCTCAAAGAGGCCTTCGTCCTGACGGAACGGCAGCTGCCTCTTCAGGGCTTTGCTCGGCAGAGACGGCACTACAATCTGCAGGGTTGCAGGGACCAAAGCACAGATTTTTAACGAGGATTTAAAGAAACAAGGTGTGTTTCTTAACTAGAATCTATGTACTTAAGCTGTTGCTAGTTAACAGTGTGTAGTCACATCCACTTCAACTGTCTGACTTGACTCTGGAGCGCAGAAATGTGACGCTGTTCTCAACATCAAAGGTCGTCTGTCAAGGTCAATGGACGACTTCATCAGCACTGACAATTGTGGGTATTTTGGATTGATGAAGCAGTCTGACCAAGAGCCAGGTGAAACTACTGGCTTTACTTGCAGCTCTTTTATTTATCTTTGAGGACACTCAAACTCATGTAAAACACCACAAATTTCCGTGGTGTGTATTTGCTGCAGCATCCGACTAAACTGCCTCCCGCTGCTTTGCAAAGAGGCGTTTAAAAAGATGCCAAACAGGGTAACAGGGGAAAAAAAAAAAAAACATTTCTGTTTTCTACTAAACCATCTCCAGGGTTCACATCATAATCTGTGTGAGGATGATGTGTTCCCACCACCCTGGCCTCCACCTGCACCACTGTAATTATCAGCTTTTACCAACCAACCTGTTTAGATGACAGGCCTGGAGTGCATCATGTTGCCTGGCTCACCTTGCTGTCTCTCTCCAGCTCATTCTTTAGCCACTCAAAGTCGCTGTATCGTCTTCTCACGCAAGAGTCCTTCAGTTTGAAAATGGGAAGGTTTGTCTGCTCACAGGAGAGAGACAAAACAGAAAAATTATTTCAAGGAGACGTTAGACACAAGGCTGCTGTCAGAAGAGGGGAGGAAAACAGACTCAACAGACCAAAACTGGTCTCAATGCCACAGGTTGTCTCCACAGTCGTCTCTGGTGGCAGCTGGTTAATTAATATACACCAAGCTACAAATATTCAAGGTCAAATCTGCTGACTGGAAGATGTGATCTTTGTTTAAAAAATAAATGAATGAATGAATGAATGAACGAATGAATGAATAATAAAAATAATACTGGATCTGTAAACAGATCTGAATGAATGTGCATGAACGTTCGGCACATAAGCATGACACAATCAAATTTACGAGAAGCCTATCAGGTTCATGTTTAACTGTGACACAAAACTGTTGACGCTGCAAAATAGTTGATATGTCCTGTCACCCGCCAACAATCACATACCTACAATTAAAAGGGACAATCAACCTGTCCTTTAATGTTACAGATTCATATACATACTGTATATAGTCCTTAAAGCAACATGTATTATTACAGTAAAGCTCAGAAAGCCAAAGACAAGAGGATCCATGAAGAAAAAGAGTATCGTTGAGCAACTTGGGCATCAGCTTCCTGAAAATGTCCTGGAACTCCGCTGTGTCAGGGTTTTTTGCGACCGTCTCCCCAACCGTCGCCGCTGGACTGGGTAGTTAACATCACTTATACTTCACCCTCTGCTCTGCACAACTGTTGTGCGAACTGCGGCTGTTTAATGGGAATGACAATTATCAACTGAACGTGAAACTAATCGCTACTGCTTCTTCTTCCCCTGATGTTGATGACAACACACGGGATGTTGTCAACAAGCGTCGGCTAGCAGCGTCCGGCTGATTAACTGCTGACGCTCTCGGTTGACAAATGTTCAGGATTAAAAATATAACATAAAAATTATAACTACTCGATCCAGCAGTAGATTAACCCGATGTATACCTCTTGCACTGAGAATGTGTGTTTTCAAGAGGAGGTGAGCGCCTCTGAATCTGCTGAGACCCAGCTAAGCCAACTTGCTAGCTACCACACGCTAACCAACTAGTTGGCCGCGTTAACTTCTTAAAATGCTTTTCGGGAAGAGAAACTTTATCAGGCCAAAGAGGTAACTTCACTTATAACAACTCCCACCATCCACTCTGTACGTCTGCCGAGAGTGGCTAGTCTCATTCCGGACGGCCAACATGTCAACATCGCCTGCAGCTAGCACCGAGCTAGCGCCGGACAAACACCAGGCCGCAGTCAGTCCCCGGTGTGGGAGTTTTACCCAAGCGCCATCTTGAGCCACTCCGAGGCGCCTCACGTCGCCCCCCGCCCCTACTGGACACGGGTGATGGCGGATACATGGTGCTGACGCGTGAGCTGTAACAAGTCAGCGGGAAGTCTACATTACGCACAGCAACGTGAGTGCCTGTGTGCATATGTGTGTTTGTGTGTGATTCTCAGGATCACCTTACCCTCATGTGAACTTCGTATGCGGTGTAACGGCCTCGTCCGCAGCCGATGACTTGTGGGTTGTAAACGTCTATTTCCAGAAAATTACTCGGGGGGCCGTACGCGTCGTTCAGGTCCTGGGGCTTGGAATGCAACCGGCGTGTGTCGGCCACGTCTGACATGTCGTCGGCCGGGTGGATCCGTGGAATGACGAGAAGAGCCTTGGAGCAAAGTGTGGCGCGCCCTCGGGTCTCAGAACTCACCCGGAGACATCAATCAGTGGCGCTCCGCTCGCTGATCGGATCAGCCCGGGAAGTGTCCGACCGACTCGTGTCGCTGTGCTCGTACTCGTGCCGGGGCCGGCCAGCCGCCCTTAGCCCTACCCTTCCAGAGTGGGAGAAAAACCGTGTTGACTGCTGCAGGTGGGACACTGCGCGCTCCACCTAGTGGTCAACTGTGGGTACCGAACGGGACACAGAAAGCTCCAATCTTCAGCGAAACAGCTCGTGTTCATCAACTCATCACAGGTGGCAAAAGTCTTTACAATACGGATACTAGTGTAAAAAAAATATTCTGGAAAAAGGAAAATTCTGATTCAACTGCTTTACCTAAGTAAACGTGAGAAAGTACCGATTTTGAAATGTGAAAATGATGTTGTGCCATTATTTAAACAATACATTTGTTGATCCATCCATCCATTTTCAATACCCACTCCTTCCCGAGCTCAGGGTCACGGGGGTCTGCTGGAGTCTATCACAGCTGTCATAGGGCAAAGGCAGGGTGACACCCTGGACAAGTCGCCAGTTCATCGCAGGGCCACATAGAGGCAAACAACCATGCACACTCACACACACACCTGCGGTCAATTTAGTCTCCAATTCACTTCGCATACATGTTTTTGGACTGTGGGAGGAAACTGGAGCGGGGTGGCACAGTGGTTAGCACTGCCACCTCACAGCAAGAAGGTCGTGGGTTCAATTCCAGGCCTGGGATCTTTCTGTGTGGAGTTTGCATGTTCTCCCTGTGTCTGCATGGGTTCTCTCCAGGTTCTCCAACTTCCTCCCACACTCCGAAAACATGCATGTGAGATCAACTGAAGACTCTAAATTGTCCGTAGGTGTGCACACATCTGGATCATTTTAGCTTTGCTACTCTGAATATTAATTATTTTTTCGGTTACTTTTTCAGCTGCAGCAAAACCAAACTGTAATCATTATTAATAAAATAACAATAATTGATGTTATTTTTTACATGTATGTTTTCTCTGAGCTGAAAATGGACTGAACAGTACCCCAAAGCCAAGGTACTACATAATAATCTTCCTCTAAATTTTGGACTACAAAACTCTAGACTCTAAAGACTGGTTCAACGCGTAACCTGATTAAGACTGGAAATGAGGATAATCAGGATAATATTAAGTAAATAATGAAAGAAAGTTGATCAGAAAAGGTGTATTTAGCAAATATATGAGAAAGATTACAGTGACGGTTGATTGAATTAAGAAATTTAAAGAATATATTCACATAATGCTCAACAAACCATCGACAGTTTTGATGTGTAGCTGGTTAGTATTAAGTGACAACTGTTGCAAGTAAAAATCAAATATATATATATTTTTAATGAAATTATTAATAGAGCACTTGTCTTACAATTGAAATGCAATTCAGGGTGGTTTACAACAGTTAAAAACAATGCCAATCAAAAATAATAAGAACATAAACAAAACAAACAGCGGTGTGTCACTTCCCTTTTCTGTAACGGGACCTTCAGTCATGTACGACTCTCTCATCGTTATATTTACGTTTGAGGAATACTGTGAGAAATTTGAGTCCACATAGATGAAAGTCAATGGATTGTCATTTCACTTTCCTGTAATGGGACCTTCAATCACGGTCCTCTAATTTAATAAAAGAGATGATATTGGGATATTAATATTGCTCCCCCCCTTCTTAACTGAAACCTGCTCCACCTCCTCTGATGATTCAAGGACAGTGGAGGTGGAGGAGGTGGAGGAGGTGGAGGAGTATGGACTGCAGAGGCCCGACTGGTCCATGCAGTCACTGCTGCTGAGGGTGGAGGTGGAGCTGTGGAGGCTGCCGCCGTCAGACTGGGAGACAGGATGGTACTCCTGCACGGGGCAGGTGCGCTCATTATAGCCTCTTCTTCTAGACTCTCCTTCAGGCTTTTGGAGATTTGAATCCAATCCTTGTTTCGAAAAAAATAGAATAAACTAGAACAGAATAAATGACTTGTTTCATTTCTATATAAAAAATAAAGGATTGGATTTATATACCGCATTTGTAGGCAATCAAAGCGCTTTACATTAATCCCATTTTTCATTCATGCCACTATCATGACCTACTTGTGGGTCTAGGGATCTCTCTCTGGCTGTGTCTCAATTCAGGGTCTGCATCCTTCGAAGGAAGCGTCCACCGTCAGAAGGAAGCGTCCTCTGAAGGACCCGGCCGAGAAGGACAAACCCAAACCTACCTCCCCGGTAACCACATGGGACGGTCTAGCCTTCGGCGTATTTCCTGGTTGCGTCACCGCCGTTCCATACTGCTGGCCAACCCCAGAAGTGACGTTTTTATAGCATCGAGCTAACCATTGGTTCACCATCCAACGATGGCGTTTGATGTTCAAATAAGTAAAAACCCTACGTTAAAAACCGAAATTTTTTAAGTGAAATTTCAATACTTAAATTTATAAATCGTGTCTTTGCCAGTGCATGCTGCTAATTTCAGCTGACTTCCCATGATCCCACGATGCTTTGCAGCAGCACGCAAAGCATCCTGGGATACAGAAGGACGCATTTCGAGGGCGCATTTGGAGCGTCCTTCGGATTTTTGGAAATTGGGACAAGCCTTGGCACGGAGCTCACACAAACCCCTGGAAAGGACAAGCCTCATGATTGGACAAGCCCTCTGTCCATCACGTTTCAATCAGGACAGTCATGATTCATTACATTGTTTTCTTTTATTTCTTTTTTTCCCCTTTCCTTCCTTTTCTTGTCTTTTCTTTCTGTCTTGTTTTATGAGTGTCATCTTTCATGCTCATGCTCCTCTACTGGATCCAACTCAAGTGCTAATTTTTTTTTCTTATAGAAATATAGAATAGACAAAAACAAAAAAGAGTAGTTTTGAAGTGTCCAATCAGCTTCATCTGGGTTATTTTACCTGTGCCATTGTTGGATCCCCAGGTCACAGGATTGCTCCACTCGCTCCAGATGAGAGACTGGCCACATTGGTCAGCCAGCCTGCTGCGCACCTGCATCTCGTACATGGAGGGGGGCATGTTGATGGTGTAAAACTGCCTCCCGCTGCTGATGTGTGAAATCTGCCAACCACGACAGGAGTCATAAGAGACCTTCTACAGGTGACAGAAGTTGTGGTGGTAGCTGAAGCCAACAAGAGGGTGAAAAGGAATGGAGAGAGGGGGTTCCCCGTGCTGCAGGTTCTCACATCTGACACACAGCCACTCGACCACTCAGGTCATTCGGCCACTCCTCCAACTTCACCCGCAGGAGCGATGGCCAGATGGCATTGAAAACACTCTCTGGGTGAGACAGATGCAGTGGGTACAGTAGATGCTGGCATCATCCACCCCTACGCCAGGACGATTGGCAAACTGCAGTGTAGAGCTCACCAGTGTGCAGAGGTGGCCGAGGACGATCCTCTCCATGGTCTTTATGAGGTGGGAGGTCAAGGCGACAAGTCTGTCATGTCTCTGTTCACTAGGATGGGCTATCTTAGGAACCGGCACCACACAGGAGGTCTTCCACAGGACCGGCACTGTGACCAGGATGAGGGTCAGGTTGAACACTTCTGGACGACCTCACTGAGCTGGTCTGCACACTCCATGAGAAACCTGGAGCTGATGGCATTGGGGCCTGTGGCTTTCTTTACCTTTGTCCTCCTAGGATCCTTCCTCATTTGGTCCCTGGTGATTCTGAGATGGGAGGGTGGTGACTGGGGCATTCAGGGAAAGTAAATAATGCTTTGTATGGGAGTTTTATTTAAAATAGAACTCTGAAGTATTAACAAAACCTGTCCACTAAAACACAAATGTTTGTCTGGAACAAACCCCGTCCCACACAGTCTCTGACGTTGTTGCCAGTCAGTGCACCTCGGCTCACTTCCTCTAAAATGAGTAGGAAGACTTTTTTCTGGTCTTTGTTGCAAACCACCGCTCTGAAAATAAAACCTAAAAAAAAGGAAATGAAAAAATTAAATATTTTTAGATATATTTTTTCCTCCTATTACAGTCATAAATTATTGTTGGCATTGTTGGTCATGTGCAACAAACCAGCTTTGATATACAACCAGTCAGTACTTATCCACAACTGTTGTGCGACACAAATTAAATCAAATTTTATTTGTAGAGCACTTTTCATACAATTAAAATGCAAATCAGGTGGATTTACAACAGTTAAAAACATTGCCAAACAATTAAAAAGAACATAAAGAAAACAAAGAAACAAAGCGTCATACTCCCCATATATAAACATGCAAACACACTCTCCATGGGAAGACATGGCAGGGCATTGAGGAGCAAGTGTGCACTAATTTGTGGGTTTCTAAATAGCAAAATAAGCACAATACATTTCCTATTAAGTACAAATTACAACTACTTATATATCTGGCTGGCATTCTGTTCCCCGCTAACCTGGTGCTAATTGTCCCATGAAGCCTCAAAAAATGTTTCCTTAATGACTGGGGCCTGGCAGCCCTCAAGCTGAACATTTTAACCCAAGGTTTTGTCTTTTACTGTTTAATTATTTTTTCAACTGCATTATTGCATTTAGCCAGCAGTCAAACTATGTGGAAAGCAGTGGAAACTTTATTCTTGCTTAATATTCCATCAACAAATCAGATGAGGTGTGAGCGATCCCACAATAAAATCCACAATTTCAGGTGTTTCAAAACTACAGTACCTTGGTTGAAATAAGAAGATTATTATATTTACGTTTGAGGAATACTGTGAGAAATTTGAGTCCACATAGATGAAAGTCAATGGATTGTCACTTCACTTTCCTGTAATGGGACCTTCAATTGTGTTCCTCTAATTTGATAAAAGAGATGATATTGGGCGTATTATTGCCCCCCCCTTCTAAACTGAAACCTGCTCTGCCTCCTCTGATGATTCAAGGACAGTGGAGGTGGAGGAGGTGGAGGAGCATGGACTGGAGAGGCCCGACTGGTCCATGCAGTCACTGCTGCTGAGGGTGGAGGTGGAGCTGTGGAGGCTGCCGCCGTCAGACTGGGAGACAGGATGGTACTCCTGCACGGGGCAGGTGCGCTCATTGTAGCTCTGGCTAAAACTCTCCTTCAGGCTTTTGGAGATTTGAATCCAATCCTTGTTTCGAAAAAAAAATAAAATGAAGTAGAACAGAATAAATGACTTGTTTAATTTCTATATATAAAAAAAACGATTGGATTTATATACTGCATTTGTAGACACTCAAAGTGCTTTACATTGAAGCCATTCACACCACATTCACACGGGTGACAGTAAGCTACAGGCAGAGCCACAGCTGCCTTGGGGCAGACTGACAGAAGCAAGGCTGTTAATCTGACCCTCTGACAACCAGTCGACATTTACTCACATTCGTACAAGGCAATGGAGGTAAAGTGTCTTGCCCAAGGACACAACAACAGAGATGGCAGTGGATTTGAACCACCAATCTTTTGGTCATTGGACAACCCACTCTGCCTCCTGAGCTACAGTCACCCCTAGTTCTATTGATGAGCCGACTACCAATTTTAGCATGGTAGTAGCAAAAGCATCTTAACTAAGTCTTGGGGAATCAGCGGCATGCTAGCGTTCCCTTCAGCAACAGAAAAGAAGGCTAACATGCTTTTTCTGCACGTAAATGAATGTTCAAATTATTTGGAGATGACTTTGGATGGTTTACTATTAAAAATTGACTGATATATTGCAGTTGTGAAACCTAGCTAATTCCAGCTTTAAGTCGACAAAGTGTTTTTTAATCACTCTTGAGATTCCTATCTGAGTGCTTTACATTGCGACAAAATCAGGATGCATCTGTAGCTAACTGCCGCTCTAAGGCAACATAAAGAGATGAAGCAGAAATACAGGAAGCTGCTGCTGCTGCTGCTGCTGCAGTAGGTCTCGGATAAACAGATGTTTTTTGCTGTATAGTTCGGATCGTGACGAAGAGCTCTGGATGCGACAGACCTGTATGTCGTGATGAACAGGGGACGGCTTGGGGACCACAGGCAGGAGGATGATTCTGACTCTGTGTGGGAGGAAGCAGGCAGGTGCATGTTCACTCTTGCATGTTCAACAACAGGATCACTCCTAGTTCCGTTTGAGTTTGCAGAGACGCCTAAGATTCCCCACTTCCCACTGTTTCATCGTCTCAAGGTCAACCAGTGTTCCTCTTACACACTGGCTGCTTAAATTCACATCACATTGATTTTATCCCTATCAAGGATGAAAATAGGAAAATGCACGTCAGTAGAAACCCACCTTTCATAGTGCAGTAGCGTCACAGCCAGCAGAATGAGGACAAACAGGCCGATGACGGAGAGGACGGGAGTCCACACTGAGTTCAGAGCACCAACCTGAGCAGTAGTGTCTGGATGTTGTGGAGAGAGTGGAGAGAGGAGGCACTGCACTCATTATAAAGTCAGACTCCATCGGGGGCTGGGACTGCAACCTGGCTAAATGTTTCCCAAATCCCCTGGAATCATTCCACATGTTAATGTGGCACGGAGCTCACACAAACCCTCTGGAAAGGACAAGCCTCATGATTGGACAAGCCCTGTGTCCATCACGTTTCAATCAGGACAGTCATGATTCATTACATTGTTTTCTTTTTTTTTTTTTTTTCCTTTCCTTTCTTTTCTTATCTTTTCTTTCTGTCTTGTTTTATGAGTGTCATCTTTCATGCTCATGCTCCTCTACTGGATCTAATTCAAATGCCAAGTAGTTAAAATTTAAATTTAAGTTTTGTTTTTTGTCTTATATAATAAGACAAAAACAAAAAAGAGTAGTTTTGAAGTCATCAATCAGCTTCATCTGGGTTATTTTACCTGTGCCATTGTTGGATCCCCAGGTCACAGGATTGCTCCACTCGCTCCAGATGAGAGACTGGCCACATTGGTCAGCCAGCCTGCTGCGCACCTGCATCTCGTACATGGAGCTGGGGGACGGCATGTTGATGGTGTAAAACTGCCTCCCGCTGCTGATGTGTGAAATCTGCCAACCACGACAGGAAAGAACCAGGAACATTATAAAATTTAAACCCATCGTTTTATTAGAGAGATGTTTTTGTTTTTCACTCACGTCCCACTTCTTGCCATTCGTCCTGATGCGAACTTCATTCTCCACACAGTTATAGGCTGTCTGGTTCCAGTAATACCAGAGGTTAGAGTCAGATCCCATCTGGACAGTCACGTTGATTGGCGGATTTAATTTGACTGGACAGGATGCCACAAGTCCATGGGAGAATATGACAAAACATAAATATGTTTTAAAGATACGCATTTGCATTGTCTTTCATTTCCCAAGACAAAACATTGTGGGTTCAAACTCCCTGTGTCAGCCTGGTACCCTGGTACCCTCAACTCACCCTTCGACTTCAGTTCAAGCTCCTGTTTATGAGATGAGTTTCCATATTGCAAGAGGGTGTAAAATGTGCTGAAGCGGTCTGTCTTTGAGTTGTAGGGCAGCAAACACCCGGTCCTTGTCCCATTCCCTGTCACATAGCTGGGGCACTCATTGGTGAAAATGCCATTGGAGAACCTATAATTTACAAACGAGCAACAGTCAGGTCGTCTGAATAGAAAACACAACCTGAACAGCTGGAACCAACACAGACTTTGTGATATATTTTATGATTATATATTTTTTTTGTTGAATGTGATTTGACATTCCTGCGGGCAGGAGTGTAAGAGCCATAATGTACGTTGTTGTGTGCAGGTCCTCCGAGCCAGCAGAGGGCAGCCAAACGTTGATTTGGATGGAAGTTGTGGATTACCACAGATGTTATATGTTGATCAATTATGTTCACCAAGATGCTGAGAGGGGAATCAAACTGTTGTTTATATTGTACTCAAATTGAATTTGTTTGGTGATTTATGCTGAATTCAAACCTTGAACGAATAATTACTTTTTCAGAAAAGTAGGAGGGTGAGTCATGGAGTCCCTCAAGGGTCCTTTCTTGGACCAATTTTTCTTTAACATTTACATTTCACCCCTTGGTGATATAATTACAAAGCATAACATCAGTTTCCACTGTTATGCGGACGATACACAGATATATCTGTCAATTGAAGCTGATGAAGCACATCAATTAGTCAAAATGGATACCTGGCTAAGTGACATCAAAACCTAGATGACATAAAATTTCCTGATACCACTGAAACCGAGGTTATAATTGTGGGCCCAAGGGAGTTAATGAATAAATTAATTAATTCTAAATGCTGCTGCATGTCTACTAACTCGAAATGGGAGGAGACAGCACATTACACCAGTCTTAGCATTGGCTTCCAGTTGAATCTCGAATGGAATTTAAGATCCTCCAGATAACTTATAAAGCTCTTCACTCTCAGGCTCCTTCCTACATTGAAAAGTTCCTTATCATCCTCCGAGTTCTCAATCCCAATGCATCAACCGCCTGACAAATGGTCAGAGTCCCACATTGTCACCTTCCGACACCTTAGGTCCCCGTTTTTCGCCGTTTCCCGACGAGTTGGGCAACCTCACGGACTTACATAGGAATCTCACAGCGTCCGATAGAGACACCACAGGAAGCATACGAGGCGTCAATAATCTCTACGTTGTCATGGCAATGTAATCGCGGAACTCCGTTTACGCGTCCAGCACTTCCGGCAAAATGCCTGATAGACCGTCTTATGTAGACTATAAATATTGTACATCTTAGTGATGGTGACGTCAGAAGTAACGTGACTAACGTGACCAGTTGACATTGCCTAATGTAAGCTTTTTACATGCCAGTACAGCAAAAAAAATGTGTTGGTATGTGAAAATTATCTTGCTGAACAAAACCTATTAATATCATAAACTTGTGTTTGCTGTTATTCCCTGGCATAATCCAAAACGCAATGCAATTAACTTTCTATTCTGGGAAGCAGCAACTTTCGGCTTTTGACGTCAGCACTTGCTCTTTATGTTCGAGCAAGTTCCAATAAAGTGAAGTTTTTTTTGTTGTTTTTTTTTATATTTTAATATTATAGCTATAGCTATTACCGCTAATTCACTGACATTATGTACATCCAAGTTGTGTTGATAGAAAAGAAGCCATGTCTCCACTAAAGTCTCCTCTGATCACAACTGAAAGGGAAAAAAACAACCACCCACAACCACCCACAAAGAACACTGGCGTGTTTGTGCGTTTGATCAGGTGAGGGTTCGTGACACCAGCCTTTACCTGCCGTAGAAGGTGTAATTGACCTCCGGGGGCGCCAGCGTGTTCCACCAGCAGTGCACACTCTGTAGGTGCACCACCAAACAGTCCACATCTGACAGAGACACAGGGGAGAGTGAGAGCAGGCCACAGTGGGCGGCACACACACACACACACACAGGTCTACGCAGTCTTTGCAAGAGGAAACATCAAATGTCAGCGTGATGGCGTCAAAGGGAATTTACACAAAAAACTCCCTGAGCTGAGCTGATACAGTTCAAAACTGAGTGTTGTTTTTTTTTTCTACAGCCTCTTCAAGCAGTAAGCCAACAAGAAAAGTGTTGGTCGAAATTTTCAAATTTTCCTCGTCTTAAAATTCGGATTGTCCTGGCAGCATGTGAAGCAACCTGCCAGACTGATAACAACGCCGTCGATTCTTTCCGGAGGCACTACTCTTG
Source organism: Thamnaconus septentrionalis (assembly GCA_009823395.1). NCBI lineage: Eukaryota > Metazoa > Chordata > Actinopteri > Tetraodontiformes > Monacanthidae > Thamnaconus > Thamnaconus septentrionalis. Next base: position 14,449,668 of record CM020504.1, read on the forward strand.
ATATTTTTGGCTTAAAGTTGCATTTCAAATGGCTGAGTTCTTCTGACACCACAGTAGCACCAGAGTTGATCGCCGACACAAATCTCAAACAACACTTTTCAGGTTGCTGTTACAATAATAAGAAAAACAACCACTGATATGATTCAGAAAACACATACAAACACACAAATAGTGTGACTGAAGCAACTAATAGTAAAGTCAGTAATTAAAGTCTGTCATGTGTTCTTACCAGGTGGTTTTAAGGCAAACACATGGCCCGTGAGACAGAGGAGCAGCAGCAGCGTCATCGCCATTTTACAACATGAAAGCAGTATGTCCTCACTGCAGTCGCATCGATTTGGTTACACAGTTCACTTCCGCGTTTGCTGCTCCTGAGAGGGAGGACATTTCCTTCCTGTCAGAAAGAGAGCAAAATGTGAATCTGTAACATAGTGCAGTGTTTTGCAGCCTTTTTTGAGCCACAGATACATATTTTACATTAGAAAAATCACACGACACATCACCAAATAAATATGTCAAAAAACAAATTTAATGACAGAGAATTAAACTGTAAACTCAATTTACTGACTGAAGTTACTGAAATCTGTCCCTGTTTGTTTAAACACAAAGCTGATATTCTTGCAAGAACTAGGGTAGGATACACTCTAAGATCTCCTTCAACTGCTTTGAGTCTCTCTCCCTCTCTTTCACTCTTTAATGCTTCAAAAGCCCAGCTCACATAGATATGTTGTGGAGAAAGGGGGCAGAGCTGAAATAGGTCTGTTCCCCCCGTTTAGTTTGGAGATTGTGTTTAAGTTTGCTTGGAACCTACACACCAGGCATAATGTTTACATTTTCTTTATAAATAAACTTTGTTGTCAGTCAAGGTGCAAATCAAAACATATCTCGCTTACAAAGTGAGATAGATGCCAGAAAAGGCAAACGAGCTTCAGGAAATGCAAGTGCCAAGAGAAAATATTCTTCTGCTAGAAATTTTACCCACTGAACTTTACCTGCTGCCACATAAACACTGAGCAGAGAATTAGAAACCAGAGTGTTTGGTTTGCATGGCATGCGTTTACGATCATTTTGGGAGCTCTATGTTCTTTTTGCTTCCTGCTGAAGGAAGTGGTTTTGAAAATACTAATCGAGATGGTGCATCTTGTGAAGTTTTGGTATGATGTACAGACTCTCAGGCACAATTCTAGAAACTGTTTACAATTAAAATTAATATTACTAATATGAATATATACACTGCTTTGTATTAGAGTTCTATTAAGAATAGAACTCTAAATTTTATATTTATAAAATCTGTCCTTAAACACAACCAAGTTTGCCAGGAACAAACCCATCCCACACAATTTCTTGACGTTGTTGCACGTTAGGGCACCTCGGCTTACTTCATCTGAACTGAACCTTTTCTTAAATTAAATATTTTGAGATATATTTTTTGCTCCTGTTGTTGTCAAATTATTTTTTGGCATTGTTGGTCACATGCAGCCTGTGTATGAACAAGACTTAACAAGTTCAGGCAAATACTGCACAGGCACATCCACACTGCTGTTTAATGACAGAAAATGGACCAACTGGCTGATGAGCGTATTCCATTTATGTGTTTATTTTAGCTGCATAGAAAATCATTTACACTCACTTTTGCAGAGAGTAAGTAATTTAGCAAAAGGCACGAGAACCACATCACAGCTGCAAGGGCCCTTTCAATGGAATGATCTGGACGACTGTAGCTGCCCGCTGAGGTACCTGCTGGGAAAGGAAAACAAAAACACAGTGCTCTCAAACCTCAACCCTTGGGAATTTACCACAACCACCCCTAGAATAGCCTAGCTTTTATATAAAGAATACTGAATTTCCAAAGGTGCCGCAGGAGTCTCTGAACTAGTTCCATTGTTTTCTGGGATGGCAATTAGCAACCAGACATGCCACTGGCTGCAGGCAGGTCTTCTCTCTGATATGAATTTCAGCTGACCAAATACAACCATCTGAACTCTTGATCACTTGATAACTGTCCCAATTGGCCACTGTGCTCTCAAAAGCTTGGGATCGATAATCATGGCAACTGTGGCCTGATCCAGGTCAGCGATGGGGCGCTGCCACTTCTGTTGGACATGAAGAGCAGGCAGGTGATGTCTCAGGAATTGTGCCCAGTGCCGCCAGCATCTTCTTGTGAGGGTGTCCACTTGTGGCAACTAGGTGTCCTGCTGTGCCATTAATGTTGGGCGTCACAGAATTGGGGTCCACTATGTCCGACAAAACATAGCTGAAGGGCTTAGCGTTGAGGATGCCCTCGACTTCGTTTAGAAGGGTGAGAAGGATGGATATAGTGATTGGATAAAGTGACTGTGTGCCGATAAGCACCTGGAGTGCTCTCTGCAGACAGATTGTATTTTATGCTCCCAAGCACCGCCAAAAAGAGGTGCTGCGGGTGGGTTGAAACTGATACTTGACCTGGTTCTCGGCCAGCCTTCCCTGTAGCTCTGGGACAACACGCCTCTTTGTCAGCCCCTCGGAAATTAGTCCCTTGGTCTGAGAGAAGAGTTCCTCTTCATGCAATGAACCTTCTCAGGGCCAGGAGGAAGGTGTCCGCGTCGAGACTTGCCAGCAAATCTAGGTGGACACAGCAGGACGTGAGGTAAGTTTTTTGATTTTGGCAACGTTGTGTAGCACTCTCAGATGTATCTCTTGACACACTGACTGTGTAGTTTCCTCAAAGTGTAGGCATTCAGGCTGTCCCTGCTCCTGCCACAGTGACAACAGTGCCTACTATGTTCATAGACACGAACTTGTCTTTCCCTCCTGGAGACACTTTGAGACTGTGGTGCAGTGCCATTTTTGTGGAGAGTCCTTGAGCTTCTGCCTTGACTTTGAGCCGGTTAACAAGGTGTCTGAGGTTGTATCTTGCAAGTGCTTGGGCAGTTTACTGAGCAGTCATTTCACATGGCCAGTTGGCAGTATTTTTTTTCCCATTTGGCCTCTCCAGTAAATTGAGCATTCCTGCTAGAAGGTAAAAACTGAGGGCGAACTGCTGTTTTTTTTTGGATTGCAGCGGTCTCACTTTGTTTGAGATGATGCGGTTGTCCATATTGGTACTACAGTGCCTCCATAGCAGCCGTGTAGAGTTAGGCATAATGCCTGCAAGACTAGACAATTAGCTTAGCTTCATCCAGGACTAGCTTCTTCATTAGTACACGGTACTTGTAGTGTTCTGACAGCTCTGTGTGGGGGCAAAGCAGGTGGTCCAGTCACATCTTGAGATCAGTGAATTTTCGCTCGATGTCGCAGACCAGCATAGGCAGTTCTGGTACACGAACAGGCTGCTTAGGCAACTGAATATGCATACAGCAGGTAGCATAGTATGAGAAAGGAAAACAAAACACAGTGCCATGAAACATCAACCCTCGGGAATTCGCGACACTCTCTTTGGGCCATTTTCTACTTTAAGTTTTATTTTGTAGGAATAACAAACATATTCTGGCCTATTTATTTTGAAAAGGGGCGGAAGTCACTGTGTTTTGATCGGCGCTCCGGAACTAGCTGCAGACTGTCATCACGAGCCGAGCGTGTTTAAGAATTTGCAGTTTCCCCCTTCAAAACCAGCGAACGACAGATGTAACCGACTCGCGGGCAACCGCCATGGAACTTCCACCGAGACGTTGTTGTGCCGCTGGGTCGTCGAAGGCGCTACCGCTGTCGCTCTTGCTGGGGGCTCTGCTGATGGTGGCGGGCAGCAGCCGAGCGGAGAGCAGCGCCATGGACAACGTCGCCACGGAGAGAATCGCCGAGGAGAGCCACCGGCAGGACAGCGCCAACCTGCTCATCTTCATCATGCTCCTCACGCTCACCATCCTCACCATCTGGCTCTTTAAACATCGCCGCTTCCGGTTCCTGCACGAGACGGGACTGGCGATGATCTACGGTAGGGCCGCGCGCCGCTACTTAGCTAGCTCAGCCAGCTAACCAAGGTTGCCGCTAGCCGTCAACCACCGAACCTGGCCGTGAGCGCAACCAAGTTTAATAGGGAACTAACATGTACAGTGTGTAGGCTGTCTCTTGAGTACTGCCATTCATGTTGACGAGACAACGTGGCGAGAAACACAACAACTTCCATTGAAAGTAGACAAGCTGTCAGTCACTGCCATGGGGTTCTTGTGGCTGCTTGGGGAATAATAGGTCAATCTGTTCCAAAAATTAAACCATGATGAACCCATGGCGACAAATCGACATACAATATTGATTAAAACAAACAAACAAAAACATAACATAAACGCACACATATATTCCACTAATTTAATTGTTTATTTCGTTTAATTTTAATTTTTGTTGACTCGTCTAGGGTATAGTCCCGCCCCTCGCCGTATGACCGCTTGGATTGGCTCCTGCCGGAGAAAGCGAGGGTGTAGAAGTTTGATGAATGGATATTTGTTGGGAAAATGAATGCACGCGCACCATATATTTTTGTATGACATGAAACCCTAGAATCCCAGTCTCATCTTTACAAAACACAACATTTGGCCTTCTGTTAACAGCCTAATGCTAAAATTGATGCTTCGGTAGATCTTTCACATGTCTGCAAGGAGACAAAAACAAGGTTTCATGATAAATATGAGTGAATAAGAGTGTTTTTCTTTTCCAGTGTCGTGAAATTATTCAGCAATGCCACAGAGTCACCAGGTTATAATACACGGAAGCTGTAAAGTAAATGTAAAGCAAACTGATTACCAACATAAAAAAAATTCTGCACAGTCAAAATTTCAAACAGATTTTCTGTAGGCAATTCCAACTGTTATTGCCGCGCATCAGTGTTTTAGTTGTGGTTTGATGAAATCATTCTAACTCCTCACTTGACTCTGAAGGCTTACTGGTCGGCGTGATCCTGAGGTTCGGCGTCCACGTGCCCCCGAGCATGAGCGATGTGGTCCTCAGCTGTGCTGTCAACGCCAGTCCGGCGACCCTGTTGGTCAACGTCAGCGGCCGGTTCTACGAGTACACGCTGAAGGGGGAGGTCAGCCGGGGGAAAGGTCACCAGGTCCAGGACGATGAGATGCTGAGAAAGGCAAGTGGCTGCTGAGGGTAGAGTGGAGGAGACCAAGTGCCACAGATTGTCAAGAAACTTCTCTTCTGCCCGTCAGGTGACCTTTGATCCTGAGGTCTTTTTCAACATCTTGCTGCCTCCCATCATCTTCCACGCCGGGTATAGTCTGAAACGGGTGAGAGATATTCAGTTGGACTGAGCGGTGGGGGGGGGGGTCATGGTGTGTGCATGTATGTGTTTAAAAACAACAACAACAGCTGCGGCGTGTTTCTTTTCTAACTGCAAATTGGGTGCGATGTGATGTGCAGCTTTGAGTTTTTTTTTAAGTGGGTTAGTGAGTCAGCGGTCGACAGACTCAGTCTGACCTTGGCGCCTTTTGTCTTCTCACCACAGAGACATTTCTTCAGGAACATCGGCTCCATCCTGGCCTACGCCTTCTTGGGAACCGTCATTTCCTGCTTCGTTATCGGGTGAGCGCTCCTGCTGGTGGGACCCTCTCCTCCTACTCCTCCTCCTCCTCCTCCTCCTCCTCCCCCCGATCCCCTGCTTCATTTCCTCTGACCCGTCTTTGATCACAATCTCCTCCTCCCAGGTTGATCATGTACGGATTTGTGTCCTTCATGAAAGTCGTCGGGCAGCTCAGGGGAGATTTTTTCTTCACCGACTGCCTCTTCTTCGGGGCCATCGTCTCTGCCACAGACCCGGGTTTGTAATCCGATGCCTCTCTGCTCCTCTCCTGGGTCTCCTGCACATTCACATTTATCTCCTGTCCTCCTCTGAACCTCAGTGACGGTGCTGGCCATTTTCAACGAGCTCAAGGTGGACGTGGACCTGTACGCGCTGCTGTTTGGGGAGAGCGTCCTCAACGACGCCGTGGCCATCGTCCTCTCTTCGTAAGCAGACATGCAACGCAATAGACGTGTTTGTTTCAATTGGCACCAGTCGGCACGGCAAGGCACAGTGTTTCCATTGCAACTTGGTACCAGCTAAGAGTGGGTGGAGTTAGCACAGCAATGCAGGCCAAATGTCTCTTGACGTTTGCTGTGCTCCCTGTGTCCCCGGACTCGTTGGTTTTACTGTTTAGCATCTACGATGATTTTTGACAACACACTTTAGTCGGGCTGAAAATGCTTTGGTTAATCCTGTTGATCTGTAGCAAAATACTGTCCTAACTGAGAAAATGTAAAAGGTAAAATTACCCCTCAGGTCACAAATCGTTTGTTATTGAATGTGATGTTACAGTACTGTACCTTTTCTCAACTCCATCTTAGCACACCTCCCAACAAGAAACGCTGCTCTGGTCTTTGCATTGCTGCACCTCCGTCCCACTTACTCACCTCTGACAGCAAATCCTAAACCTCAACATCTTCAATGAGCACTGCAATACTTCAATGAGCACTGTAGCACTTTATTACACTGTATGTATTTTGGTTCGTTGTGTTTCTCAGTCCATCGTAGCACAACTCCAACAAGAAACGCTGCTCTGGTCTTTGCATTGCTGCACCCACCCACATGATGGTTTTTGTTGTGTATTTGTTTTGGTAGTACTGTATTGACTGTCTCCTATTTAGTGTCATTTTCTGCCGGTTTTACTTTAATTTTATGTCTCCTGCGTCCCTGTTTTTTTATATACTATGATCTTTGTGTCCTCTGTGTGTTTCAAATGGTTTTTAACATCAGGCCGGAGGACTGCAGTAGGAAGTTAGCCTCTGGCTAACACCGGCACATTGACAGGAATGTAAACTAATGTGCATTGTCCTCTTTGAAATAAAATGAAATTAAATAAAATATAAGGAATAGATGCAGGAAACGGCAACAGCTGAATTCCATCCATGTTAAGCTTGTGCAGGTTGAATCGCTCTCAGAATCTCAAGAGGCAGCAAACCCCCTCCCTGCCTGTCTCTCTCCCTCCCTCACCTGTCCGGCCTGTGTCCACCTGCAGCTCCATCGTGGCCTACCAGCCTGCAGGAGACAACAGCCACAGCTTCGAGGCCACGGCGCTGCTCAAGTCCTTCGGCATCTTCCTGGGCGTCTTCAGCGGCTCCTTCGCTCTCGGGGTGGCGACGGGAGTCGTGACGGCTTTCATATCCTTCCACCCGTGAAGTGTCACGGCAAACAAGCTGCGGGTTAATAATATTTCTCTGTGATGTCGGGGCGCAAAGCAACCAGCTGCCTTGCGGCTGTGGATGCAGTCCGTCCATCCATCCATCCATCCGTCCGTCCATCCATCCATCCATCCATCCGTCCGTCCATCCATCCATCCATCCATCCATCCATCCATCTTCATTAGCCGCTTCTTCCTGAGCTCAGGGTCACGGGGGTCTGCTGGAGCCTCTCCCAGCTGTCATAGGGCGAAGGCAGGGTGACACCCTGGACAAGTCGCCAGTTCATCGCAGGGCCACATAGAGACAAACAACCATTCACACTCACACACACCAAAAGACAATTTAGAGTTTCCAATTGACCTCACATGCATGTTTTTGGAGTGTGGGAGGAAGCCAGAGAACCCGGAGAGAAGCCACGCAGACACAGGGAGAACATGCAAACTCCACACAGGAAGGTCCCAGGCCCGGAATCAAACCCACAACCTTCTTGCTGTGAGGCGTCATCACAAACCACTGCGCCACCGTGTCGCCCTTGGATGGAATCATCATGTTATTTGTGCAGATTTGTGTTATGTTGTGCGCCGACTTGTTCTGCTCCTTGACTAGTTCTGTTGTGATCACGTGACCAAGTTCACCAAGCTGAGGGACTTCCCACTGCTGGAGACGGCCCTGTTTTTCCTCATGTCCTGGAGCACCTTCCTATTGGCCGAGGCTTGCGGCTTCACTGGTACGACCACTCACAGCTTTGATGCTTTTAACCTTAACAACAACAATAATAATAATAATAATGATAATGATGCATTAGTTAGCATCAGATAAAGTGTTGTGTCAGGGGAAATGTAGATAGTTTACTTTTAGTTCATGATGCAACCTTATCTCCACTTCTTCACTTTGTGTGTGTGTCCAGGTGTGGTGGCTGTGCTGTTCTGCGGAATCACTCAAGCTCACTACACCTTCAACAATCTCTCCAGCGACTCGCAGGATCGAAGCAAACAGGTGGGAAAACGTTCATGCCAGACCCAATCATCGTTTTTTTAAATCCATTCAGAAAACGTCTATGAAGGTTCTCAGCCTGTTAGGTCCAGGTCATCTGAGTGTGAGAAGTGTTAAACGCCTCTACACCCATTTAGAAAATACAACTTTTAACGGTGTAATTAAGAAGCGTCAGTTAGGAATATGTGAGCAGTTTAGACGGATGGCTTTTGCCGTTCCTGCGCCTCAAGATTGTGCAAGATAAGATAAGAAAAAAAAAACACCAGAAGAATGTAGCGTTAAACATGTATGGCTATCAACACTTGTGATGAAATTAGTCTTGGTTTCTTTCCTGGTAGCGTGAAGCTAATTCAGAGAAACCAGCCAGCGGATGTGGTCAAAGCCGCAGGCTGAGTTTCCACTCGAGCAGCGCCGCTCTTTGACTCGTTTTACTGAAAATACCAGCAAGCGTATCGAGGTCGATCAGCTTGGAGCCCAGCGAGCCAGGAGTCCAGTCACAGTCTAATGTGTGTCAGGCGCGTTTAACAGCATCGTCTCACAGCAGATCTTTGGACGTTTCTGCCATAAGTCAACAGCTGCGTGACTTTAGGCAGCCGGAGGAACATTTAAAAGTGGCACACAGCTCAGATCAGATGTCAGGAGGAGGAAAAAAAAAAAAATCCACTCAGACGAGTTTTATCTGACGCCCTGTGTTTGTCCCCTGCTCTTCCTCCCTCCCCCGAACCAGCTGTTCGAGCTGCTCAACTTCCTGGCGGAGAACTTCATCTTCTCCTACATGGGCCTGACGCTCTTCTCCTTCCAGTCGCACGTCTTCAACCCCCTGTTCATCATCGGAGCCTTTGTATCCTCACCTTTGCAGTGTTCTGCGTCATGGTTCCACTCGCCCTACTGATGGTATCGTAGCTGCGCAGGAAATGTGGTTGCGTGCGTCAGAGAGGACATGAGATGAGATGATAGTAGTGCCTTGTCCTGTTGCGTGCTTGTCCTTGACGATCCGGCCCGCTGCAGCTGGCCGTGTTTCTGGGCCGAGCGGCAAACATCTACCCTCTGTCCTTCCTGCTCAACCTGGGCCGCAGGAACAAGATCGGCTCCAACTTCCAGCACGTCATGATGTTTGCAGGTGACTCAAGTGGACTCAAGGACAAAGCCTCTGCTAAATAAATCCCACCTGCATTTTCTTTTGCGAAATTCTTAATTATATTACATTCATTATATTTTTGCCAAAATACGATATGAAAACATATCATGATGAATTATAATTATAATTAATTCATTGTATTATATTAATTTTAATTATATTAATTTTATTTTTTGAGAAAAAATATAAAACAAAAGCAAAACTTATCACGGAATTGACCTTGATGTTCGCCTGCAATACTGGAAAATAATACAAATGGCCAAAAACCACTGCAGCGCGAGTTTGGCCCATTTCCCCGACCACGCCCACGACCTCTTGTTTTGATTGGCTCCTCCAGGCCTGCGCGGCGCCATGACCTTTGCCCTCTCCATCCGCGACACGGCGACCTACGCCCGCCAGATGATGTTCTCCACCACCCTCCTCATCGTCTTCTTCACTGTGTGGGTCTGCGGCGGCGGCACCATGCCCATGCTGACCTTCATGAGCATACCGTAAGGCCCACACACACTCAACACTGGCACGCTGCTTCCTGTCTGACCTTTGGCCTCCACTCAGTCGCTGCTCTCTCCTCCCCTCAGGGTGGGCGTGGACTCCGATCAAGACGCTTCGGTGAGTATCGGGCTGTCGCGGGCTTCTTCTGCGCCGTTGCGTTCAAACGGACAGGTGTGTAAAACTTGAGGGCTGTCGCGCTTCCGCAGGGCTTGGTGGCGTTGGAAGGCTCGGCCAGGAGGAACACCAAACACGAGAGTGCCTGGCCCTTCAGGATCTGGTACAACTTCGACCGGAAGTATCCTTAAAGCGTCGCTCGCCTCTCCTGCCTTCAGGATGTTGGGTTCCGCTTTTTGAACGCCAGAGGGCGCTGTTTGCCCACCTGTGAGGTGCAACGGTGGCTGAGGTTTTTTGCTCTCCTTTCACACCTGTTTGACGTCCTGAACAGCTGCGCAGCTACCTGAAGCCCCTGCTGACGCACAGCGGCCCCCCCCTCACTGCCACGCTGCCCGCCTGCTGTGGACCGCTGGCACGATGCCTCACCAGCCCGCAGGCCTATGAGGTAACACACACACACACACACACAAAATCAGCAGCGTCAGTATACATCTGTTGTTATTTATTTTTCGATATATTTTTTTTAACTAACTTAAGCAGATTACACACATAATGCCGGTCTGTTTTTCCCGATCAATGATGGCAAACGCCACATGATGTCTTGTAAGATCCAATCGGAGGATTCTGAGGTGCGTTAAGGCTCAATTTGTCCCGATAGTCTGCTGGGAAAAGGGCGGACGGCCGACAGTTGTAACTATTTAGACTTGTCCAGTATTTACGAGCAAAAGTGTGTGTGTGTCCTGAAGAAGCAGGTATAGAAGATGGATGGATTCAGGCTTCAGTGCTAGCAGGCTAATAACAGCAGCTGTTAGTTTCATCGGTGAACAGCTCACCTCCAGTTTGCTCATTAGACCATTAAGTCTGTGTTCACACTGGATTTTCCCCACATTCTTTTCTTTTTTTAGTTTGTTTTTTTCTAATAGCAATAGTCACAAGACCACCATCACGCCCTCTTTTTGAAGTCCTCTTCTGTGTTCCCTGTTGTGTTTATTGGTTGTTAGAGGTTATGCTGTGCTTTGCTCTACGTTGCTATGTTTCGTTTTTTCATGAGATCACGTTTGATCACGCGTGATTTCAGTCTTGGAGGACGAGATTCCAGATCGGTGGTGGGACAGAATCATCATATGCGTGTTGTGTTGCTGCATTGAGAATATCGGAGCACGCCACACACATTACCAACTAGGGATGCAAATTATCAATTCATTAATCGTTCGTTGATTGACCTTATCGATCGATTAACAATTAATTGATAAGTGGCGATTTTTCCTGAGAACCTAAATTTCACAATGAAAAATGTGTAAGAAACACAATGTTTAACCCTTAAATAATGTTGAGGGTCTAATGTGACCCATTTTTACATTACAGACCAGTAAAAACACCCAAAAGATTTATCCTCCGACTTTAAGTTGACTTCTAATGAGTCCTATTTCAACTTTTTTTTTTTTAAGTTGTTTTAAAGTAACTTGTTCTAGGTATATGAGTATACACCACGCCAATTAACAAAAAAAAAGGTGTAAAAAATAATTCAAATAATTGCGACTAGACTAATTAAATTTAATCAATTAAATTCTTAATCAACAATTAATCTATAATCAAATTATTGTTGATTAATTGTTATCCTTATTACCAACACAACTGTTTGACACCTGATTTTTTTTCACAGATCCCCAAAAAAATTTTTTTGACAAAAATATTTTGACTATGCCTGACATTTGCACCTGTGCTGGATCAAAAAAGAAGAAAAAAAGAAGACTTTTCTCTTATCCAATGAGCTCATGACCTTTTCCCCCCGCCCACCAGAATGAAGGCCAGCTGCACGACGACGACTCGGACTTCATCCTGAACGACGCCAGCGTGGGCTCCATGTACGCCGACGTCACCGTCAGCACGGACGCCAGCGGCTCTCGCACCGTCAACCGCAAGCGCTCGTCCACCGCCAGCACCGGCGTGGGCGCCTCCGACGAGGACCACGACCTGGGCCTGGCGGAGCAGGAGGTGGCCATCCGGGGCACGCGGCTGGTCCTGCCCATGGACGACCCCCTGGATCCGCCCACCACCGTCACGCTGCCGCCGCCGCCCTCGCCGCCACGCTCCGACCCACGCAGGCACAGACTGTAAACAGCAAAGAACAACAACAACAAATCATCCCTACTCACAAGTCAGACCATTCTGTTCATTCACCAGAAAATCGCAGCTGTCGGTGGACTTGATTTGATTTTTTACTTTTTTTTTTCCCTCCGTCATTTGGGTTTTAATGTCGGTTCCGTGGGAAACTTAAAGAGAGCGTAGGTGTGAGTAGAGGTAGTGTGACACGTAGAGTTTCAAAGGGTACTTACAGTCGGGGAACCCATGTATGTCAGGAAGGCCGACGTCCACTCCTAAGTATTTCCTACTGTATTGATCAGCCGTTGCTGCCAGTCGCGCTCCCGCTGATCTTCCCAACCCGAGGGGCTTCATTCACTCTGGTACTGAATTGGCTGAATTTTTTTTTTTCAACAGAGATACTCCGTATTTAAACTGAAATATGGTACCAGGTCCTGTATTAAATAACAATAATAATGTGTGCATATATATATATATATATATATATATATATACACATATATATGTATATATATATACATATATACACATATATATACATATACATATGTAAATGAGGCCTGGGAGCCAGAAATGAAAATGTTGGCTCTGCTTCTCTGATCACAGTCTTTTAATTTAACTTATTTTCAAAATATGATTTATTTATGTAATGACTTTTTCTGTTATTTATTAATGTGTGTTTTTGTGTGACATTATAATGACTTCATCCTGTTGAAAAGTACAACTACTTTAAGGCAAACGCACCTTTACTATCATTATTATTATTATTATTATTTTGAATAGCACTACACCTCCTCACGGGATAAGTCGCCAAGAATCGAAATTGTACTGGTTCACTTCTCACCCTGACGCTGCTGACTCAGGGCGACCATGTCAACGCCACGTTCTCAGCCAAAAATACCCGCTGTAGCCTCCAAGAGGGCAGTCGGGTCCATTGGCCAACAGGGGGCGTCACTGGATGGAATTACTGTATCTGTGGGTCAGAAAAAGAGGCTCCAGTAGCACAGTGGTGAGCAGTGAATGGCAGTGAATACACTAGTTCATTACCCAGTGTGCAAGTTTAAACATCTTCTGTAATGTAGCAGATCTGCTTCATGCTTTGGAGACGAAAGCTTCCCTCTGTGTGTGTGTGTGTGTGTGTGTGTGTGTGTGTGTGTTTTCAGTCTGTTCCCCTCCTCCTCCTTTTTGATCTCACTTCCAGACAAAGTGAACTGCCGTGTCTTTGTGGTCATTCCGAGGGCTGTCCAACCGTTTTTAATCCAAGTGCCTATATTGAGAATTCCCTCATCCGTCTGATTTGTATACGTCTCCATTTCCCACCAACGACTGATGAGAGGTTCTTCACTGTCCCGCTCCCCTCGGCCCTGTAGACAGCTGTGCTCTCGGCATGATGTTCAGAGTGCAGTTTTGTGAACAGTACGTGTGATGTGAAAAACACCACATTAAGGGTAACCTGAGGTGAATGTTTCATTTTTTTAAAGTCATTTTCCAGAAGAGTAAATTAAAAGATGCAACTGGAGGAGAAGACGACTAACTTTTCGCCCTTTTTATTTTTTTTAAACGTGTTGCTTGTTAGGATGTTTTTTTTTTTTTTCATGTTCTAACTTCTCAAGTGGTTGATTTCCCTGTCTTTCAGTTCTATTTAGATTCAGGGGAAATTATACTTCCAGTTGTTATTTTTCTAAGTGTAAAGTTACTTACTTGGCCATAATAATCAATAGGCGGAGTGGATGTATCTTGTTTTTCTGTTTTTCAGTTGAAGGTGAACTTTGATTTTCTTGTTCTTTAAATGTATTTCAGCAATTGAAAAAAAAACAGCATATATATATATGTAAATTTCTTGAGATTTTTAAGTTAAGCAGTAATGTTACGATTGCACCCAGAACTAAACTTTAAAACAATGTGAACATGACTACTACTGTGTGTGTGTGTGCACACGGTACGCCTGCAATATGTCTTGATGTGAGCAGTTTTTTTTTTTTTTAAATGTCAGTTTATGTTGTCAGATTATTAACATCCTGCAGGTACGTTGAGAATAAAAGCATTCTTGAAAGTGACCTTCCTTTTTCTGCTCACCCGACTGTGACTTTCTCCTCGTCTGTTTCAGCTTCGCTGTTTGAATTCGGCCGTATTATTTCCCTGTGACTTTATGTTTTTGGGTACTGTGCCAGCTCTGCTGAACCCTTCCACTCCCTCAGATCACCAAGTCGAAACATGTGGACGATCAAACAAATGCGTCAGTTTTAGCAGGAAGCTGCAAACGGAGGGCTAACTGTGCTGTTTTCTGGACACATGGAAAAGGTTTTAGAATTTAGACAATCAAACGTCTGGCTGAGGAACGTAGAGATTATAAAAGTGGTATTACACGGCCATTCACTCTTATATTTACATGGCCTTCTTTTTTTTAAAGTTCGATTTTTAAACAGCCGACTTTTATTTTAAAGACTTCCTGACTCGAGCTGCTCGTTTCCACAATAGTATCCAGCTGCAGCCAGCAGACTCGGAGGAAGCAGTTACAGGCAACCCTCAACGAGTAGGCCATTCAATACGTAAGAATAAGTTCATTTATATTCAGTTGGAACAAACCAAAGTACTATTTTACTAACCGGCCTTACTTGTATTTACCTAACTTTGAATAAACTAAAACGCATGTTTTTAAAAACTCTAAAGCTGGACCCTTCTCCGTTCCCAAAAATTATAGCCGACGGTGTTTTATTTTGAAAGCGAGTTGAGTCGAGTCGAGTTGAGCTGAGCTGAGCTGAGCTCGAGCGCATGCGCAGGAACTCGCCTGCAGCTGCAGCTGCGAAGCAGAGCGGAGCGTCGCCGCGTCCCGCCGCCTGGAGAGCATCTCACCGGTAAGGTGTCCGCCGAGCGCAGCGCTCCTCCCGCAGAACCATCGGCTCATGCCGGCGAAACATCCGCAGATTGACCGGTGGTGTCTGCCGCGATGTGCGTACTCTGTGGTCACTCTCTGCGTTGTTTGAATGATTTGCGCAAGAAAACTTAATCTTTTTAATCTCACTTTTACTTTACGTGCGTGACTGTGCGTTACCTGTAATGAACTTATCCCCGCCTGACTGACAGTGTAAATCCTGCAACGACAACAGTAACAACAAAAGAAACTCTTCAAACTGCTGCTCCTCACACAACCTTAGGATTTAATGCACATTTCACACATTCACACATTTCACAATCATGAAATGCTCTTTCTAAAAGGAACCCATAGAGAGGAAGCACACTGTAAAAGTGCGGGGCGTTGGCTGAGTGTGTGTCCGTGTGTGAGCTACAGTTACATGCTGACTTGTAGTCTGGCCTGCTGCTGAAATCTGTTTCCAGTTAGGAAGGGTTTTTTCTCTCTCTCTTTCTCTCTGTGATGAAACCACTGAGGCAAAAAATACCTCACAGAGGTCAATTAAAATTCCTGCGCTGCTATTTTTCACCGTGCCCAGTGTGTGTGCGCGCGCGTGTGTGTGTCTTCCTACTTCCTACTGCTGGCACACATGCACAGATCCAGGGTGTCATGGATCACAAACAACATGAACCACGAGATGTGCTTTCAATTGTTAAATCATTGACCAGGAAGTTGTGCAGCAGCGGCTGTTTGGTCGACACAACAATAAAAAGACAGGAGAAAAAGATATCTGGGGCTGGAATTTGACTCGTATGGAAGCACTTCAAGCATTTCACACACACACACACACACACACACACACACACACACACACACACACACACATAGCAGACATGAGGTTGTTTTTGTCACATAAAAACAATCCAAAACCTTATTAAACTTCCAATGAGATGTGTGACTTCGTGTGAACTATTAGTTTGTTTGTTTGTTTTACTTTGTGTGTGTGTTTGTGTATTTATTCATTCATGTTAAAATGTTAATATTAAACAGTTATAGAACCTTTTTTCCGCAATATGAACGTTGTATAATGGTCAAATTTGATATTTAGCGAGGGTGATGGGGTGGGGGTGGGGGCGTGGGGGGACGCGGTTCAGGCTGATGTCGGCTGGCCAGGCGATGGTCTGTCGTTGTAAGGGTGATTTGGACCTGTGCTCATGTTTAGTCCATTATTGGATGGTTGGATGGTCGAAACTGTGCGTTTCATTTCTCACCGCTACTACGCGCTTCGGAAAACTTAAGCGAGAAGGTTTCTCGAGCCGACGTTGAGAAGTTGTCAGGGAAACGGTCAGAGGAGTGGATGCGGGTGCGGGGGTGGGCTGGAAAACAAACCCCCTTGACATAACATTATTCTAACTCTTCCCACTGAGGTTTGGGCCTCGGAAGAAGTTGGGGTGCTGGTGTACTCTCTCTCTCTCTCTCTCTCTCTCTCTCTCTCTCTCTCTCTCTCTCTCTCTCTCTCTCTCTCTCTCTCTCTCTCTCTCTCTCTCTCTCTCTCTCTCTCTCTCTCTCTCTCTCTCTCTGTCTCTCTCTCTCTCTCTCTCTCCGACACACACACACACACATGGTTCTAGATATTTATCAGAAAGGACAAAGCAGCTTCTGCTAAAACCATCACACAGCGTTGTCCGATCCTCCCTAGCGGGACGTTTCTCTGACTTCACTCGGCACGACTCGGATGTGTCGTTCCAGATTCTGTCCCGCCATCAGGAATGTTTCCTCGCTGGTGCCAAACACAACACAACACTTTTAAAACTTCTGTGTCGACTGACGGCGATCCTCCTCGTGTTTATCCCCAGTTCACTTCACTTCTCCTGACACACTGACGTGTATTTATGATTTGAGGAAAGTATGAGTGGAATCAGGGGAGGGAATTCTCCTGGTGTGGGAATGCAGGGCTTTCCAGAGGGGAGCAGCGACCCTCTGCGTGGAATGACGGCAGAAGTCAAACGAGGTTGCCACAAACTGACGACGGAGGTCCGAGTCCACCCGGGTGACACAGAGTTCAGCGAGCAATGTATAAAACAGGCGTCGCTTTAACTTGAGCCTGGAATCAAGTGCAAAACGGCAACGGCCGTCCGAGCAGCAGTGCGAGATCTCGCTGTTCAGCATCTCTCCAGCCGAGTCCAGCTCACCTGCTTCCCACAGACAAAAATAACCCAAAACAACACAACTTTGTCAGATGCCTGTTTTGGTGCAAATGTTGAGTTTTTAGGGCCGTCAGCATTAACACGTTAACCGCAGTGAGATTAAATACAAGGCATAATGGGCTATTTTTTTTTAATCGCATGCTAACGTTAGCTGTGGTCATTTCGTGCAATTCACACTGAGGTGATGGTTAAAGCAACCACCTGCTAAACACACTAAACATCCACGTGTAGACAACGTCCCTCAGACTGGCTAAGCACCAGACCTGTGAATGAAGGTACATCCAAGAAGCAAACTAAGGCTGCGTTCAGACTGCAGACGAATCTGATTCAAATCAGATTTCTTCTCAAATCTGATTTTTAGGGCTGACTGTCCACACTGATTTTAGCAAGTGCCCAAATGGGATCTGGCTCTGTTCAGACTGGGCCGCTGGCTGGTCCAAATGCCATTTGAAACTACCTCCCGAAGGTGCTTTCAATCCGTTTTGCAAAAATCGGATTTCACGTGATTTGTGACTGTTCAGACTAAAAAAAAAGCCATCCGGTTTTATGGTGGATTCTTCAGGTTGCAGCAGTGAAGTGTGGATGTTGAAGGAATCCTCGTTGACACCGACTCAGTTGCATAAAAACAGGTTTATTACAAAGAAGTCAGGTATCAAACAGGCGCCTGGGGAGATTGCGTGTCCAGAATAGAGCAGAAGCTCTCACAATCTCTCTGAGGATAGTAAGAACATCACCTCCTTTTACCCACAGGTCTCGTCATCATGCACATTCCATATAAGGAGGACAAAGAGACAATTGTAACACAGGAGGTGCAAGGATGGGAAAGTCACTGGCCAGACTTAGAATGTATGTTATCTAAACAGTCCTCCTAGGGAGTAGAGATGCAACTTTCCACGGGCAAGTCGCCTAATACAGAGGCTGCGCTAACAAGGGATCTGTTCTCCTAATACAGGCAAAAGGCCAGCAGGAGAAGGGTCAGAGCTTCAGACTCCACAGTTTCAATCTGGATGGGCTAAAAATCGGATTTTGGCTGGCAGTCTGAACGCGCCCTGAAGCCATTGCTGAACGGGTGGCAACTGAATGCTCTGACCCGTCGACGTCGCATCGTCGAGGGGAACGATTGTTCACACGTACAGGAGATGAGGATTTGTTTGTGTTCATCTGGTTCCTAATTAAGACACTCCAGTAAGACTTGCTTCACGCTAATATGGACATGAAAAAAACTGTCTCGAAATGCAAAAAACAGAATTTCAAATATGCAAATCAAAATGTAATTAATCACAGTTCCAAAAGTCGGAGATCAATTTCAATTTTTAAAATATTCATTTTGACCGCCCTATGAGTTTTACGTTGAGATTATCGCACTCGATCACCAGAAATCAGCACATTTAGCCCTCTGTTTGCAGCCAGCTTTTCACGTTTCCACGGGGGTTAAAAAACCACAAACAACAGGGGTGGTCTGAGAGGGCGGGGCCAACACCTGGCTCACGGTGTTGCCATTAACCTGGGAAAGAAGGCGGATGTCCGTCAGTGCGCCAGATTTAGTGAGTTTAAAAAAGCGTGAGATGAAAGTGTGAGTTGAGTTTGAGATGCTGTGGCTCAGGAGTCGAGCATGTGCCCACCGTTTGGACGACTCCTTCCTGTTTCTCAGTTTTCCACCACATTCCTCGGCGATGAGCTCACGGCGGCATGCGCGCACACGCACCCACGCACACACACACACACACACACACACACACACACACACACACACACACACACCTGCGGCAGACGCTTGCTGTGTGTTTTAGACGTGTTCTCGGCCGATGACATCACCTCCCTGGGTTTTTAATCCCTGAACAGGAACACGATTGAGCTGTAATTGTTCCAGTCTGGTCCGCTGTGTGACAGGAAGAACACGAAAAAAGACGGGGCTGGTGTGTGTGTGTGTGTGTGTGTGTGTGAGGCAACACGCCAACGACTTGGGAAAAAAAAAAAAAATCACCAGACGAGTGTTAAAGAACCTTTTTGTCTAATGATGCGACGACCGACAACTGCACCCTGCAGACTGAAGACGCACACTGTTGTGTTCAACCTCGACTACCCTACTCAAAAATGTCAAGTGGGATCCTCTGCCTTTCTTAATGTGCACGTCCGGGCCGTTTCCACGACGACCAAACAAACAAACAGCGGCACGATGGCCGCTGGGCTCCACTCGGCTGTAATTATAGATGGTGGCGTGGTGCAGCGACACAACCAGAGGAGTTTCACTGCATCCAAACAAGCAGCAGCAGCAGCAGCAGCAGCAGCAGCAGCAGCAGCAGCAGCAGCGACCCAAGAGCTGCCCGACGCCAGCGGCCGGATTTATTTTTCCAAAGGGGGTGAATAACGGCCCGTTTCCTGTCAGCCATTGTTCGCCCGCCGCCGCTTGATAACATCTCTAGCGAGCTGGCAGCCAAGATCTTTCTTTTTTTTTTTTTTTTTTTTGTCTTAAAAAATCTCAGTGCTCTGAGTCGATTCAAGAACCTCGCCCTGTACATAAACAAACCTACTGCTGCTGCTGCTGCTGAGCTTTGCACCAGCCAATGAGGAGTCAGCAGGTCACTGACGGGAAGACGGATGTCTACCTTTAGCCTCATTCAAACACCATTGAGGGAAAAAATACTAAATGTAGGCAGTCGTTAGAAAAACAACTAGCTATTCTGTCTGGATGGACAGTGAGGTGTCACACTTTAGCCATTCTCAAAGGGTATTTGTTCATGCGGGACTCCAGTGGAGCAGCGGAGTCGTTAATGGTCCCCAAAAAACTTCCAGAAGGCAGCGTAGTTAGCCCTGTGTTCACAACCTCCAGCTAAAAGTGATGCTTCAAAATGTTTGGAAGGGGACAAAATCAGAAAGTTGGTCTGTCTGGGACTGGGAACATGGTGGACTAAACTAATGGGACAGCGACTCTGATCTTGTTCATTTTCAGGATCAGCTGGTTTTCTCTCCCTCCGCTTTGAGTTGTTTGGCCCTTTTGGTGTGATTTTAAAAATTGATTGATGTAATTTAGCAAAATATGGCAGTTTGGGTGCAGTGAGCTGTGATGCCATCATGTGGTGTGGATGTGTTTTCTCTCTCACCCAGAACATGACATTGAAATGTGACGTGGTCGGAGAATTTGGTGTTGGAGGTTTTGGTCAAAGGAGCTGTCGCCACATTACTCATACCAGGGATTCCTTGATGTGCCACACACACACACACACACACACACACACACACACACACACACACACACACACACACACAGTGGCAGTTTGAGGTGCAGACTGTGATTGACACGGCAGGCGCCTTCTTAGCTGGATTATTCTGCTCTGCGCTCTGGTGTGCGCTGCATCTTTAGAGTTCTTTTTAGATCGCCACCTTGTTAAAGTCAGCACTTGATTCACAATTTCAAATTTATAGTTTGGCAGCTTTATAGCTTGGCACGCACACAACCGTTTTTTTTTTCTATCCAGACGCTGATAAGAGGTTTGTGCGTGTGTGTGTGTGTGTATGTGTGTGAGACAGAAAGAGAGAGATAAAATGTGTTTCAAGAGAGATAATAGATAATAGACAGAGAGACAGAGACGGGGGAAAGAGAGAGGGAGAGAAGAAGAAGAGAGAGGAAATGAGCCCTCGAATGTTTGCACACCTGTTTGTTTTGTACCTGGAGCCTCTTTCAGATATTTCAGTGCTTCACTACTTCAGATGAAGCAGTTCGAGCAGGTCAGGGCGACACTCAAACTAACTAAAGCCAATTTTCTTTTCTTTTTTTCTTTTTTCTTTTTTAAGAATCTCCTCTAGTAACTTGTCCCCTGATCTTTAGCACAAACAGCGCCTCTGTGTGGTCATTCCCGCTTATTGCATCAAGCTACACTAAAACAGCTGAGTGCTACTGAAGGAAAAAAGTATCCAACCTCAGCTTTTGCAGCCATCAGCAGCCAAGGGGGTCGGCCGCTGCTGGGGATGTTGGCCGTCTCCAATTTTGTCGTAAACAAAACTGTGCACACAGATATGAAGTCCCTCCCCTGCAAAGCAGAGCAAGTACTGGTCAGTTCAGCCTCGCAGCAGCAGCCAGGCTGGGGTAAAATTAACAATGTTAGAAAACTATCAGTATTTTAGCATGACTGCAATAAAGCTACAAGCATGAAATGAAAACGAGTTGTTTACACACACACACACACACACACACACACACACACACACACACACACACATATATATATATATATATATAAACATATATATGTATATATATACATATATATGTATATATATACATAAACACACAGATTTTTTTTTCACCTTTTGCCCTTCTCTGCCAGGTGTCGCCCTGACCTCCTGACCCAAGATGGCAGACACCTCCCACTGCTTCTACTGCCGAGAGGACCTGGGTGGGAGGAAGTTTGTCCGTCACGAGGGCAAGCCGGTGTGCGTCCGCTGCCACACCAAGTTCTGCGCCAACACCTGCGCCGAGTGCCACCGACCAATCCCGGTGGAGTCGAAGGTAGACGGCGGCGTCGCCGACTCCTCGCGCTCCGCCAACTCATCCACGCTCCTCCTTCTCCTCCTCCTCCTCCTCCGTCTTTAACCTTCTCCCTTCTTTTCCATTCGGCCCCGCCAGGAGTTGAGCCACAAGGGGCGCTACTGGCACGAGGACTGTTTCCGCTGCGCCAAGTGCTACAAGCCTCTGGCCAAAGAGCCGTTCAGCACCAAGGATGATCGCATCATGTGCGGGAAGTGCTGCTCCCGAGAGGACGCACCCCGCTGCCATGGCTGCTACAAAGCCATCCTGGCAGGTAGCTGCAGACAGGACGTCCACCTGTGCACTGCGCAGACACAAAGAAGAGATGAATTAAAAAATAATAATAATCAAAGCCTTCAGTCTAAAATATTTTGTCTATTGCAGTGGACAAAGACAAGGCAGATTCAGCTCTCACATTAACATCAACATCGCCTACCAGCTGGAAACTTCTGTTGAAAAAATGCAGATGATTTGCCTACTATGAGGCATCGTAATGATAAATAAGAACAATAATAGAGCATAAAGTCTTATCAGAGGCCTGGTGCCAAATCCTAATTATAGCAATAGCCCAGTAATTGTAATGGACCTACCGAAAGGCTCACTCATAATAATTACAAGGTTAATAATAACAATAAAGTATGTAACCTCATATAAATATACCAATAGCCTAGTAATGATAATGGGCCGATCACTACTACTACTACTACTACTACTACTACTGATGATAATAATAATAATAATAATAATAATAATAATAATAATAATAATAATAATAATGATGATGATGATGATGATGATGCCAAACTCACATTAGAAGTCTGGTGCTACTGCCAATTATAGCATGAGCCTGGTAATGATAGTCGGCCTCCATCCCACTAACAGTGACGATTTGTAAGGTTGCTCCAATGCTTTGTTTCCAACCGGTGTGCTCCTCTCTCCCACTGGCTCTTTGGCAGGTACGGAGAGTGTGGAGTACAAAGGCAACTCGTGGCACGACGACTGCTTCACCTGTGTCACCTGCAAGCGGCCAATCGGCTCGCAGAGTTTCATCACCAAAGGAAGCGACGTTTACTGCACCCCCTGCCACGACAAGAAGTTCGCCAAGCAGTGCGTCTGCTGCAAAAAGGTGGGTCGAGTCTCTGCAAGACGGCAGAGAAAACGTGCATGAACCTGTGGACTTTGGCAAACCATTGTCACATGGTAAAGAAAATCTGGTCGTCCTCCAGAAAACAGGCATCGCTGCAAAAAAAAACAAAGAGCAAAAGAAAACTTCTGCAAGTCTACAACTTGATTGATGGCCCTTAAGAAGTCTGAACTTGAACATGAACTTTGCTCAAAAAATGTAAAAATCTTAGCTGAAAGGGTTGAAGACAATACAATTAAATTAGTTTGCAGATTTGATTAAAGTATATCTCAGTTAAACTGGTAAAGTACTGATTTCTTTTTTTTTTATATCTGATATCTTCAGAAGGAAAAATCCTATCCTGAAACTAAAAGAAAAACTTACTTAGTAAAATAAATTTACTTGATGAGTTAGAAGAAGGAAATGTTTTTACAAAAAGTAAAAAAAAAGTTTAAAACAAAAAAACGTACACTAAGACAAAAAAGGGAACTCTATCTCTTGTTCTAACTCTATCTTCCATCGACGACGCTGTCTCTGTGTCCCTCCCCAGCCGATCACCTCTGGGGGGGTGAGCTACCAGGACCAGCCTTGGCACGGCCACTGCTTCGTCTGCAGCTCCTGCTCCAAACCTCTGGCGGGCACCAGCTTCACCAACCACCAGGACCAGGTCTTCTGCGTGGAATGCTACAAGAGCTGCGTGGCCAAGAAGTGCAGCGGCTGCCAGAACCCCATCACAGGTGGGAGCGGTCGGGAAGGGGGGGGGGCATTAATCATTCTTCGCATCGCTTGTGTCCCAACGCCTGCCTCTTCAATCAGGTTTCGGCAAGGGCGTGAACGTGGTGAACCACGAGGGCGCCTCCTGGCACGAGTACTGCTTCAACTGCAGGAAGTGTAGCCTCAACCTGTCCAACAAGCGCTTCGTGACCAGGGGGAAGGACATCTTCTGCTCCGACTGCGCCGACAAGTGAGCGCGTGCGTGGAGACGCCGCCGATCGCCGTCCCCAGACCCGCCTCTTCTCTCTTCACCGTTTAACCTTCAGTTCACATTAAATCCTGCAGTGTTTGTTTTGTATTGCGCTGATGTAAAACGGAACCAGTGGGGCTCTGGTGCTACATGCAAACTAACGCCGTGAAAGCAAAACAAAGGCCAACAACAACGAGGTGCTCCTCCTTCATGTAGCTGCCGATGCCTTTATATCGTCATGCTTTTGTTTTTTTTTTATGCAAGAGTTTGCTATGTGATATTAAAACCTATAATATTCATAAACAGCCTATGCTTTCTCCTCCAGTCCACCATTTTCAGGACAACAGTGTGTTTTGTTGAATTCCTGCCGGTTGTAGTCATTTCAGAAAATAACTGCATAGGTTTTATGTCATCATTTTAATTTTTTTTTTTTTTTTTTTTAAGATTGTGTTTCCAAATGGCAAAATCAAATATATATTTTTGCAATTGCTGATTCCCGATTGATTGAAATGCTTTTTGTTCAAAATAAAGGAACTATTCTGCACTTTTCTTGTGTATTTTCTCTCCATTGAAAGAGGAAATATGATTATCCGTCTTGACTTTATGCTGTATTCACACTGTGCAGCTGACATGAAATAAATTTTCTAAAATATTCATCTTTTTTTCTTGTTTTTACTGATTTTGTTGTTATTTTAATAGACTGTTGTTATTTTTTTTTATTCCAACCATTAGGGACAATATATATTATTTAGAAATTATACAGGAGCATCTAAAAATAAATCCAGCTCAGTGTCAGTTTATAGAAATACAGTGTGTTGCTGCACAAACCTATTAATACGGAAAATATTAATTTATGTCTCCATTTTCATCAGTTCTTTCCTACTTTAAATGGGAACTTTGCTGAATATATTTAGTGTTTACAGGCAGCAAACGGTCAAAACCAAACAACCTGACCTGAGTGATAGCTTCCTCCCTCTACTGCTCACTTGGCTGATAATTAAACAGGAGGGCCAATCACAGCAGCTGTACACTGTTCCATCCATCTTTGACAGCGTTTCATCTCAGTGTCTGTTTGCCAGCAACGACGATCCAACTGCTGCTGAACAAGAAACCTGAAAACACACAAAAACATACGACTAAAATTGCTCCAATAATCCAGGTAAGCGCTTCTTTTCTACAATTGTTTCATTCAGTCTTTTCCAGCCTGCCAGTCTCATTATTTTTTTTTTTTTTTTTTACAGATTTGAAGATGATTTTTCTTGAAAACATCCTGAGGGTGATTTTCAGTTTGTCCCTGCTGATTAGCCCTGGTACTACACAGGGTAAAGGTAAGAAATGCTCCAAATATTTTTTTTTTAAATGAAAAATTTCCCCCATGAAGGGCTGAGAGGGTGCAGCCGTGTCTGTGCTCTGTGAGAAAGTCACTGTCCCGACAGTAAAAAAGTCAGAAATATCTAAAGCAAACACAGCACATGGCTGTAAACCATGACTGCAGCTACACGCCTCCACGCTTGAATGTCAAAAGCTTTGGGTCAGCATGAGGAGAGGAATTAATCTGTCCTGCAGCACTGAGACCAGAGACTCCGCCACAACACGGTTCAACCACTTCATCGTTTCTGTGTCCAATCAAAAGTGAAAATGGTGAAAACAGCAGTTTTCAGGTTTTCAGCAAGGAGAAAATGGCTGAAAAACAAAGCATCTGAGAGGTGAAAGGTGCTTCTTCTGAGTTTGTCTGCTGCTGATGTTCTGTTCTGCTATGTTCCATCAGGGCCTGCACTCAGTCTGTGGGGCAAAGTCGCAGACTTCACAGGCGGGTGCAGCCACTGGGAGCTGAAGCCTTGGATCTACATGCCCGTCCTGCAGGAGCTCACCGTCTGCTTCAGTCTGAAGTTACAGGTGACACAAGCCGAGGCTCCCCAAGCTAATGGACGAGCAAACGGCTTTATCTAAATCAGTGGTTCTTAGCCTTTTGGGGGGTCCTGGAGCCCCTGCATATTTCTGATCAGCACTGATTGACCCCTCCGCCCCCCACCCGATCTGGAGTTGTGGGGGTGAGCGTGCAATTGCAATGTGATAGAAACAACAGAAAATGCATTTTAAATTGCATTATGGCACATTGATTCCCTCTTTGAGTCAAACATGAGCTGCCAGTTGTAACTTCCAGATCCTTGCAAGTTAATGAATTTTGCCACAATACCTTCCTGCAAATGTTCCACAATAAAATAATTCTTAATAAATTAGTGGTTTATGCCCACTGAATCACCAGGGGGCTCATCATTTGAAAATTATGCAGATCGTGTTCAGTTTAGTCTATTAAATGCCAACAGCCGCAAGATCTCTTATTAAACTACAATTACACTGATGAAACAGATGGAATTAGAGAAAAAAGACATGTGACCCTCTGTAGTTTAGATAGATGAAGGTCTCAGTCACTTTCAAATAAAAATATCTTATTTCTTCAAGTGTCATATGAGCTTTTTTTGAAACAGTATGTTAATTTCAGGGACCAATGTCAAATGTTTTTTTTCCCCTCTCCCTCCTCAATGAATCACCTGGTTCAGGACGGCGCCTCCTGCCAGTGGACTGCCTTCATGTACCGTCACCCTGGCAGTCAGAGCGCTGAGCTGGGCCTGGAGGGGAGGTGTGGCCACCTGGTGGTCTGGCTGTCCGGGACGGAGTGGAGCAGCGGTCAGGTCCAGCTGAGCCCGTTGCACTGGTACCGACTGTGTGTGACCTGGACACACCGGACGAACAGACCGCTCCTGTACATCGACGGCAGAGTGGAACCTCTGGTCACAGGTGGGGCGAAATAAAAATAGATAATATTTGGCTTAAGACCTGGGGACTGTGAGTGGTCATTGAATATGTATAATGACCACTGCCGCCAAATACTGTTAAATTGGAAGGGCTGTAAAACCCTGATCTCATGGAAGGTGGATCAGGGACATTATGTTTCACCTTCAGTTGGAGAAGATCAAATTCACTTGGAGATGTAATGAGGACTCATTTAACAAGGGTTGGATGCTTTTTCAAACTTTTGGTCTGCTGGATGATGTCCTGTCATAACTCTGAATGACATGAAAGTATTTTCCTTCACTGATTACTTCACCCTGGGTGTTTCTCCCCGTCTCCCAGCTGGCCATGCTGGCGGCCTGGACTTCACCTCCTCCTCCTCCTCCTCCTCCTCCTTCTGCTGTAAGCTGGCGCCTGGCGGGACTCTCACTCTGGGAGCTGCCCACAAACTGGTGGACGGGGACGTGGAGATGCTGCCCTACAAGTCTCTGCCAGGGAAGATTGCCCTGTTTCGACTGTGGCGGCGAGAATGGAGCGAGGAGGAAGTGACCTCGCTGGGCTGCATGGAGGGGGAGATGGTGACGTGGTGGTGGGAGGACTGGGAAACCCGGGACTGCGCTCCGCTGCCCGAGGCCAATCTGACCTGCGGTGAGAGTCACAGAGAACGTCTCCGGTTCCACAGTGGGGACATGTTTTGAGGATTGCAGGTTTGCTGTGCTGGTTTAAAACATTCTCTGTGTCTGACCGGCAGAGTGGTCGTTCTACGAGGTGAATCTGCTATTTGCCATTTTCTGGAGTGATGGGAGTCACACGGAGCTGCACGCGGCCAAAGAGATTGCGCAAGAATGGGTGAAAATTCTAAACTAAAAAGGATACTAAACGGCACTGTTGAAAGTATTCAACATAAAACTAATCCTGCTTCCCCGTTGCAGTAATTTGTCACCTCAATAATAACAGCTAGATCTTCTATATCCGCTTCCTTCTGCACTCAGGGGTGCGTGGGTCTGCTGGAGCCTATCCCAGCTGTCATGGGGTGAAGGCAGGGTGACACCCTGGACAAGTCGCCAGTTCATTGCAGGACCACATAGAAAGACAAACAATCATTCGCACTCACACAAACCTCTGGTCAAACATGCAAATGTTTGGCCTGTGAGATAATGATTATTAAGTGATTAAAAAAAAATATGAATGGATTGGTCAGATTAGGAGTTTTCAAGATTTCAGTGGGTTTAAATGTGCAATTCATCAAATCTTTCACCTATTACATACTTCAACTAATTTTTTACCACAGATTTGGGAGATTAATTAAAAAGCAACAGAGAACTTTTCTCCTCCTGTCCAGAACTACAGCAGATGGCATGCAATGTTTGGGAACAAGTAGTTGTGCAGGTGAAGCTCTGACCGGCAGTAAACCTGCTGTTTGTTCCTCCTGCAGCTTGGAGCCGCTCTGCCCGGCAGCATCTATTTAAACAAAGTGTCTGTGTTTGAAGTGCGCAGGTACGTCTCCTCGTTTACGGCCCCGAAAATTAACCTCAATGCCGCCTCAATTACATCAGGACTTGACAGAGCATGTGGTGTTGGTGTTGGTGGTGGGTGCGGGACCAACGAGTTTCTCTGATCTCTGCAGCCCCGGGAAAGTGGAACACTTGGTCAGCGCCAACAGCACGGTGAGCAAGTGTGATAGTGTGACATTGACGCCCAGGTTGTGATCGTGAGGGTCTTCATGAGCTTATGAAGCTGCTCTAACATCTGGCCTCTTGTTCCTGCAGGCCTACTGGGTTCCTGTGTACGACAGGTACTGTGGTTTCAAGGTTTGCTGGCTGTCAATCATTCTGAAGCAGCCACGGGCTTATTTGTAGCTTTGAAGGCTCCGTCCATCATTTTGTTGGACTGAACGATGTCTCGGCACGATTGGACTATTTATGCGTAAAGAGCTTCCGTCTGTTCCTGCTGCAGTTTTGAGTGCCTGATCCACGCCACCGCCGTCCCCAGCCTGGACGTGGCTGCGGCCCAGAGTCTGATCCACCAGCACCTGAAGAAGCGGTATCGGCCCAACAAGCGGCTCACACTGCTGGCCTCTGCAGACAGCATCCGCACCACGGCTGTGGGTGAGTTCTCATGAGCCCACCCCTTCCCTCCTCCCCCCGAATAAACCTCACAGAAGCTTGATAAACCCAAGCCTCCAATTCTCTCCTGTCTCCAGAGGACTTCGCCCCCGCCACAGCCGCACCGACAGGTGTGGTGACGGAACCGCCTCCGCCCAGCAGCTCAACCGCCGTGACCTCTGTGACTTCTGATGAACACACCACCAGCAGAGCCTTGACCTCGACCTCTGTGACCTCCGATGGACAAGCCACCAGCACAGGCTCGACCGTCACCTCTGTGACCTCTGATGTTCACTCCACCAGCAGAGCCTCAACCTTGACCTCTGTGGCCTCTGACGTACAAACCACTAGCACAGCCTCAACCTCTGTGACCTCCGACGGCCATACCACCAGCAGAGCCTCGACCTCCACTGTGACCTCCGCGACCTCCACCTTCACCACACGTGCTGCAAATTTTTCCGGTACGTCTGTTTACTTGCAGAAAAGCTGCTTCGATCAAAAACTCTGACTAGAAGTGGCGGGAGTTCAATCCAACACAGCAGCCAATCACAGCTGACCAGCAGGAGGCCCAGCTGGCAGTATAAAGTCTGACCGGTTCAACATGAACGTGACAGATGGAAGATGTTCCATCGCTCTCTCTCTCTCCCCTTCCATGATGGTTGTGTTGGGTTGAACGCTTCTGTGCCAGTGCCACCAGGCTGAGGAGACATGAAGACACGGAGGCGCCTCTCTGATGACCGTGGACCCTGTGTGTTGGAAACGCCTCTCAGTGTTGAAAGTGACTGTCTCAGTATTTCCTCTGCAGATCTCTACTTTGAGGTGAAGGTGAACGTCTCCATCACAGGAGACAGCCACACTGAGGAGGTTCTGTGCTCCTGGGTATGCAAGATGGAGCAAGAGAGAAGAACAAAACAAAAGCAGCCTTGCTCCTCATTCTTTTCAGCTTTGAGACGTCTCCTCTCCCTCTGCAGGTCAACTCCAGTCTGCCTGATGACGTGATGATTCTGCTGGACCTCCACCTGCTGCCCAAACCTCTCAGGTGGGGCCACCTGACCTGATGTAGTGTTGTATCGTTTGATTCATTCTTCAGAATGATTCCCTTTTTTTTAGTGAACAAACAGATTGAGATCACTTCGTGATCTGATATACACACACTCACACTCACACACACACATATATACATATGTACATCCATACATTCATATACTGTATATATACACACACACATATATATGTGTATACATATATATATGTGTGTGTATATATATATATGTGTATATATATATGTATATATGTGTATATATATGTATATATATATATATATGTGTATATATATATGTGTATATATATATATATATATATATATATATATATATACATACATATATATATACACATATATATATATATATATATATATACACACACACACACACACACACACACACACACACACACACACACACGCGTATATGAATGTTTGGGTGAACAAATCTTTTTTTTGAACTGATTCTAGTGATTTGGTTTCTGCAAGCTGCTCTTGCCATCACTAACGTGGTCCACAAACAAACCTGGACGAGTCTAATTTCAGCACTAATGCTTGTTCATCTCACTTCCAGGGATCTTCCGGACCCAGAGTTTGACCAGCTGGCCGCCGACTTAGTGAGTCACGTCCAGCATCGCTCTCACACTGATCCAACAGGGTTTATAACAGTCAAACATCCTAGTTATCGTCATTATTAACAATTATTCCATGTTCCAGGTGTCAGGGCAGATGGTTTCCAGGTATGTTTAACTTCACAATTTTATCAGGGCTGCAAACAGAGGAGCACTTCGGAACACGGGCCATAAAAAAAAAAAAAATCAGATATGAGAATTCAATCAGCTGTTTCCACTTGCTGTCACTAACAGTGAACACAGTGATGGAGGAGGTTTTACCGCCGTCGGCAGAATGAGCTGCGTCTTCCAGATCAGGGTGACCACGTCGCTGACCGACCCCCAGGAAATGGAGGCGCAGATAAGGGACCTGCTACTGCTGCCCTACGACAACGGCTCAGTCTCCATAGCAACAGAGGACATACACATAATCCGCATATGTGAGCGCCGCCCTGCAGATAAGACCCTTCCCACCCCCCAAGCACCGTAAAAACAAGAAAAAACCAGAACTACTAATGACCATACAGGGGAAAAAATGTACTGAACTTCTTACTGTGGCTGTCAGTTGTAGTGAACTGCAGGTCAGAAACCGTGCTGACCAAGAAGGGGGTGTTTAGGTGGCCTGTCACCGCCGGGGGCCAGAACGCGACCCACCACTGCCCCGAGAACCCTGACGACTACGGCACGCGACACTGGTGAGCACTCACACACTTGAGCTCCGGTGTGAGTCAGCTGCTAGTCTGGTCCGGTCTGACATGGAGGAGCTGTGTACAGCATTCGTATTAGCCTTCTGTTTGCAGCGTGCTACTAAAACAGACTTTTTGGCTTTCCTGGACCTCCCACATGTTGGGGAGGGCCTGGGGAAGGGGGGTGACAAGATGAAGCCGACACCTATCTGGGGGGTGTGCTCAGTCTCCAAGCTGGGAGACCGACATTGAATCCCTTTGTGACATCACAAAGAGCCCAGAACTGAGAAAAGTGGCATAAGTGAAGGTCAGGACATTCACCAGCAGGTGTTTTTGGTTTTGTCCAAGTGATGAACTAATGAGTCCACTTGACAAATTAGATTCAGGCAAAGTTGAGCCTCAGATTTCGTCCTGATCATAAACCCGACTGCCGTCACACACAGAGGACAGTCTGTGTCTCCACCTCGTGAGTCAACAGACACCGATTTGAGGTCTGATTGCATCAGTTGGTACATATTTACACTGTCGTCTCACCACGTTGAGTAACTGCGTATGTGTGTTCTGACTCCACCTGCTGATTATTGATGTTGGCCCATCGGCTGCGTGAGGCTCCCGCAATAAAGCCACTATCCAGCTCCCTTGTGTGGTTACTGCTGGGCGCCGAGCAGGTGGATGATTCCCAGGACCAACAGTCTTCAAAGGAAGCAATAAAGAGTTGCAAAAAACTGTGTGGGATTCGTCTATGACAAATTTCTATAAACCCATTTCTTCCCCCTTCAACAGCAAACTGAGTCCCACAAGCCAATGGTGGTCACCAGACCTGGACCGCTGCTCCCTTTGGGTGGAAACCATCACAGATCTGGACCTCGTGCAAGTCACCACTGGTCAGCAACAACACACTCACCTCGCACCTCATTCATCCTGCGTGGCTTGCTCCACAAACAAGACTTCACACAATCCAGATAAGAAGAAAATGACTTGGCAAAGAGTAAACACGTTGAAGTACTTAATCAAGTTCAGGCAGGATCAACCACCGCTGATGTAATGCTTCACTTATACCGACACACACAGAGATGTGAAGACTCTTTAAACCTTTACGATCTGGACCGCGGTGATAAAAACTGTGCCGACCTGTGAACAATCAGATCACGTCCTCTGTGTTTACGACTCTTACAAACTAGGGATGTGAATCTTGGGGTGTCCCATGATTCGATTTAATTCCGGTTCTTGTGGTCATGATTCAACTCAAAATCGATTCTCAATTCAAAAATGAATACACTGCACAGTATGTTAATAATTAGGTAAATTATCGCATAAAAACAGAATACAGTTTGCATAACGTGAATGATGTTGTATAAACAAAATTGAACAGAACAAAAATAAAAACAAAACTGCACACAGATGACACAAATGAGTGTTTTGGGTGATTTTTCAAGATAGAACCTTATTTAAGTAAGTCTCAATTCTCAGTGACAACACGAACAGGTTCAAGATATACTGAACAATAGAACTTCTGTTAATAAATAATGCCTAAAGAGGCTGAGGTTAGTTGAGGCTAGCAGGGAGGGAGGCTGATGTTTCTCTGGCAGTGTGGCTGGACAGGTTCAAATCGTAGATAATAAGAATCACGATTCTTTCATTGATCGACCCCCCCCTACGCACACATACACATCTGCGCCCCTCTTACAAACGCATAACTTCGATCCTCAGAGAACGCGCCGGACGTAGTGGCCATGATTCAGGGTCTGCTGAGCAACCAGTCCAGCCTGAACTATGACGAGCTGGCGACCGTCCTGGAGAAGCTGGAGGACGTGGTCAACAGCAGCGTGGTCACGCCCGACATGGGCCAGGCCGTCATCGACGTCATCTCGGTGATCATGCAGTCCGTCAGCGACCTGCTGCCGTTCACCAACATGTGAGGACGGATCACCACCTCACAACCGCAGTTCACGACTCCGGTGTACGACCTTCTTAACCGTTTCTGTGCCGCTGCAGGATACTGAACATCATGGAAGCTGTGGGGAACACCATGGTCGATGACCAGAGCGCCTACATCCTGGTGGCTCCGGCCATCGCCGTGTCCGTGGTGTACGTGGTTCCAGGGCAGTTTGACACTTTGACCTTCAGCGTGTCGTCGGACAGCACGGGAATGAAGCCAGAGGTCAGCTGAGTGAAGTGGAAAACAGCAAGCGGGTGGATCTGAGCAGTCTCGGTTATTTTCCCCTGTGTTGTCCTACTCATACGTGGCCAGCGGTGGCCATGGAGACAAAATAAAAGAAGTGCAGAGCTGCTCACTCACACTGTGAGGCACGATACGCAGATTCTGAGTCGCCAGGAGTGTGGAAGTGCTCTCACGGAAAGCAGGAAACTGCATCATTCATCGTTACCAAACAAAAATCAATGAAATATTCACAAGATGCTTCTCTGTGTGCTTCAGGTGTTCATCAACAGCTGGCCGCTGAACGGTACAGTTGCCTTCATCTCGCTGCCCTCCGTCCTGCGGAGCAGTCCGACCTCCACCTCCACCTCCAAACGGTCCAGGGTCATCTTCCAGTTCTTTGGGCTCCCGATGCTCCTCTTCCAAGTAAAATTCCTCCACAACACTGGCATGTGTAACACCTGACACACACACACACACTGTTTCACACTTTCAGAGCAGCAACAAGAAGCAGGTCCTCAACACCTTCGTGGTGTCGGCCAGCGTGACCACCGGCAGCTCTCCAACCCGAGACCTGAGTGAAGACGTGCAGATCACGCTCCACCACATCCTGCCCAACACAGTAGGACGACTCTCTGCTTGCACAGCAGGACAGACAGACACACAGACAAACACCATCTCCTCTTATTACAGCAGCAACGCAACGTTCAGTGCGTCTACTGGAACTTCAACGAGAACAGTAGGTGCTGCCCGACCTGGACGTTTAGTGACCACCAACCGGGTTGTAGTGTGTGTGTGTGTGTGTGTGAGACGCT
This sequence comes from Thamnaconus septentrionalis, assembly GCA_009823395.1. Taxonomy (NCBI): domain Eukaryota; kingdom Metazoa; phylum Chordata; class Actinopteri; order Tetraodontiformes; family Monacanthidae; genus Thamnaconus; species Thamnaconus septentrionalis. The sequence continues at coordinate 14,483,522 of CM020504.1, forward strand.
GAATGTCCATCATCAATCTCCCAGATGGACGAGGAGGCTGGGACGGCCGCGGCTGCAGGGCCTACAACAGCACCTCCGACTACACCACCTGCCTGTGTGACCATCTCACACACTTCGGCGTTCTGCTGGTGCTCACACACGCACCCCCACGCACGCACGCACGCACGCACGCACACACACACACACTTCCCTGAAAGCAGGATGAGTACAGCGAGGGGGTTGTCAGGACTGTGATGCTGGAGGATTTTATTACGCTTCCTTGATCACTCCAGCAGAGGGCAGCAAATGCACAATAAATGAAACAGATGAGTAGCATGAACAGTTGAACCAGTTGTGAAATTGTGGCTTTAATTTCTCTCACACACACACACACACACACACACACACACACACACACACACACACACACACACACACACACACATGAAGATATTCACAGACAGGAAAGAAATACTTACATTACTACAGATTTAAAGGGTGTCCTATACAACAATAAGACTCCAGTGGAGCTGCCACACATGATTAATCGACGAAAAGAATTTTGTAAAACATGAAACTTTTGAAAAATACTTGTTATTATGGCTTGTTAACCCTGATCCTGATAAACTGACTGTTTCACTAAGTCCTAGTTGTATCAGCTTTTCAGTCTTGATGCTACTCCGCACCTCATATTGCAGGGGTGACGCTGTGTTTTCTGCGCAGGACGTCTCCAGAACTCCGGTGGACCCGGCCAACGAGCAGATCCTGACCATCATCACCTACATTGGCTGCGGAGTTTCCTCCCTCTTCCTGGGAATCACCGTTCTCACCTACACGGCCTTCGAGTGAGACTGCACACCTCTTATACACCCCGCAGCGGTTCCTCCTACCTGTCTTTGGCTGAGATCTCGCTCCGCGCCGCCCCCTGCAGGAAGCTGCGTCGAGACTACCCCTCGCAGATCCTCCTCAACCTGTCGCTGGCGCTGCTGGGCCTCAACCTGGTCTTCCTGGTCAACTCCTGGCTGTCCTCCTGGGGGGTGTGGGGCCTGTGCGCGGCCGTGGCCTCGGCGCTGCACTACTTCCTCCTGGCGTCCTTCACCTGGATGGGACTGGAGGCCGTTCACATGTACTTTGCCCTGGTCAAGGTCTTCAACGTCTACGTGCCGTCGTACATCCTCAAGTTCTGCGTGGTGGGATGGGGTGAGTGGTTTGCTCCTCCGCTGTGGTGCTGGCCAGACAGAGTGAGACTCACCCTCTCACTCCCTCAGGGGTCCCTCTACTGATCTGCTGCCTGGTGTTCATGGTCAACAGCCAGGCCTACGGGAGCAGCCTCGACTTTGGCGATCCGTCGGCCCCGGACACACTCGACAACTCAGACAACTTGTGAGTGTTTGGCTTCGGCTTCCGTTTCTGCATTAATATTGGATGCACAGCAGGACAAGTGAGGCTGTTTACAAAGTAAAAGCATAGAAGCAGCATGAATATGATCATTTCTATCGTAACTATTTATCCAATGAAAAATAGATAGGTACACACACACACACACACACACACACACACACACACACACACTTTTAAGGTTTGTCCAGGTACCAGCAGGGTTTTCTTTTAAGGAGGTGCTGGTGATTTTCCATCTTAAAGTTATCCGGCATCTCCACTTGGAAACATTAAAAGGCTCATTCATATTTTTTTTTACAGCACTGACAAATTAACAAGCAACAAAACAAATGGTCAATGAACACAGGACTTGTCTGAACAATTTGGAATTTGTCTGGACGTTGGACTTGAATGAATCCAGAGTGCCCCCTGCAGGCCAACAATAGCAACCGCAACTGTTCTTTATCTACCCGCCTCCAGCTGCTGGATCCAGGATAATGCGACCTTCTTCGTGTCCGTGGTTGCTTATGCCGTGCTGATCTTCTTCTTCAACGTGGCGGTAAATCAATCACAGCTGTCACACAAATGTTCCTGTCATTCATCCTGTTTGTTCCCTGATTACATTCCTGGTAACTCATCATTGGTCTATTACAATGGTGATTTTACACGGTCGTCAACCTTCCTCTGAACCCTTCCAGGTCTTTGTGGTGGTTCTGATCCAGATCCGTCGCATGCGAGCCAACAGTCCTGCCGGGAGCCGCAGCGGCCTGGTGCAGGAGCTGAAGGGCATGGCCAGCCTCACCCTCCTACTGGGCTTGACCTGGACCTTTGGCTTTTTCACCTGGGGACCCCCCAGGGTCTTCCTGCTCTACCTTTTCTCTGGGCTCAACAGCCTGCAAGGTCAGAGGAAGCCGACACTTCCTGTGTCTTTGTATCATTTGGTCATATGTCATCACACACCTGTGCACTTGTATTTGTGTCCCAGGACTTTTCATCTTCCTTTTCCACTGCCTGATGAAGGAGAGCGTCAGGAGACAGTGGAGGGTTCACCTCTGCTTCGGGCCCTTCCAGCTGGACGAGAGCTCTGGTGCGACAGCCACACACGAGAATTGAGTCGATGACTTTAAACTGACTGTTAATTTAATAAACACTTGTACTGTCAAGTGGCAACAGAATACAAAAATCAAGACAGAAAGACAAGACAGGACTAGAGGACCCTGAACGAGGTGAAATATAGCGAATTGAAATTAAAGGCATCTGTGGTTATTTCCACCTGTGTGCTTGTTGTCGCACTACAGAGCGAAGTCACTACGCCTCCGCCAGGGGCGTGGCCAAACTCGGGTTCAATCCGCAGCGGCTGTCGGCGCCGTCGGTCCACTCGGTCCACTCCAGCTCCACGGACAGCACGTCGGCCTCCAGCGAGAGAGAGGCGTCCTGCAGGAGACCCAACCTGGGTGAGGAGCCGCAGAACTACACAACACGGGAGGAGATGTCTTAAAAAAATTAAAATAAAAAGCTACAGTGGGCACCACGCTACAGATAACACTTAAAATTCTTCATCTCAACACTGTTCTGTGTCTTTTTGACATTAAACTCCAATTGAATGTCCTAATCCCCGTCTCTTGTCAGACATTTAAAGCGGTAATTAAGGGTTCCGATTGTTCTCGCCGGGATCCAAACCCTTATCAAAATTACAAAAGGCGGTGCGGAGACATCACAGTCCAACAGCAGCCACCAATCACAGAGAAGATCACAGCACACATTAACCACTGATGGACAATCATAAGAAACACAGGTTGAAAGCCCATTATTCTAAAAATCTCTCTGTAGCCTTCCAAAAACAGCATATTTGATCTGTGTGTGAAAGATCATGTTTGATCTTCCACGTTTGGAGGTTGTAGCGTGAGGGAAGGTGAGGAAGGGGGGGTCATCAGGCATCAGTGAGGCAGCCCTTTGTGACATCAGAGAGAGCAGATTATTATTTTTTTTGTCGGAACGGTGTAATTTATGACACACTTAGTGAAACAAACTGTCCGAAGACGTGATGGATGGATTATTGGTGGAAAACAGTGGTGCAGGGACTTGGAACGACCGACTGACCCTTTTCTTTCATCTGTCCTGCAGCCCTGCTGGTCAATTCTCTCCCTCGCGCCCACAGCAGTAGCAGCAGCTCGGCTGCAGCGGCTAAGCCTTCACACAGGGGGGACCAGCAGACACCTGGCTGGAAGAACCACCTGATTGGTCAGCAAGAGCGCAGATAAAATGGACGGACACACACACACCCTCGTAAATGGACACGGCCGGCTCTGAAAGGACAGCAGCAGCACTTCATCCCCAGAGGGCGTGACGTCACCGGCAGCCAACCGTCTGCTCCACTCCGTCTTCATTAGATCATCTCATCCTACACTTGTGTTATTTGTTTCTGCTAAATATTGTAATCGAGCCCGTAATTACCAGGACATGAGTAGTTGCATCCACTCCAAGGAGGAGTCTGGTTGCCAAGCAACTGGTGAATTGGAGGCATGGCGACAACGAACCACGGCGTCGCACTGATAAATGACATTATCGAAACGGACTAAAATACATTCTGTGTCAATCCCTCCACGTATGCCAATATTATTCAATACTTGTAGGATTTATTTTTATTTTTATTTTTTTTAATCGGCTGTCTCTTTAATTTCACCCTGATTAGGCCAATTCACAAGTTCCCACAATGTTTGCGTTTGTGTTGCTGAAGCACCATTTGGCCTTTGTTGAGCAGAATCAGGCCTTTCAGGACTTGGAGAAGAGCCTGTAATCACATTACAATGTTTAAATGCACACACATAAAATACAATTGCTGATTAAAAAAGAAAAACAATCATTCGCTGGATATTAAAGTCCATAATTAAAAGATAATTTGTGCGTTTGTGTGTGTCTGTGTTTGCATTCTTCCTACCTTTGGCAGGAGCTTCACAGACAACACTCAACACTTGATGTAGCAGCATGATGATAATCAGGATCATGTATAATAAAAAAAACTTGTGAGAGAACAAAGACTTGAGGTTTATTTCTAAGAGAAAACTTGGACTTGCCGTCAAAAACAACCATAACAACACTCAGTTTCAAGAATAATACACAGAAAAATAACAATCCACACTCGCCTCTTCATATGTGCCGGATTCAGACTTTATGTCTGTTAAATCAAAAACAAACAATTTGTGGTTGAACACCTGCCCAAACGAAAGAAAAGTGTGTTGCTTTTCACCAGTAATTTCACTCCCACAACTCAACTCAAACCAGCTGCCTCCCTGATGCAGAACAAGCAGGAACTCTTTCATTTCGCCGCCTACACAAACTAAAACAAGAACAACAAACGTCGAAGCAGTTTGAGCAACTCAGGTACGGCAAATTTTTTTTTCACCAGAAAGCTCGCATAGGTTTAGGTTCAGGCCCTAAAGTGGTCCACCAGCCTTTTGGAATTCCAAGGACCTGCACCGTTCCTCAGGAAGTGCTGTCTGACCAGGTCTTTGACTGCCTGGTAGACAAACGCTTCCACCTGTGAGAGTAGAAAGCTGGTGAAGACATCTCAATTCATTCTCTCCAAATCCTGTTTTTATGCAACACGGTGACATCACAGTGGCCAAGTGTGCAGTTTACTCAGCGGCTGTACAATCTGTGAAATCACCAGAGCACAGGTGACGCTCACCTTGACACTGTGGCAGGTGGGCAGCTCCAGCAGGTAGCTGTGACCACCCAGCGCTGCCACGCGCCGGAAGTAACTGTACAGCGCCCTCTTGCAGAGTCTGCTGGAGGAGCCAGGGCCACTCACATATGGAGAGCTGGGAAATAGCAAAGAAACCATGATGATCATAACCAGCGGGTTTAAATGCATGAAGAGAAAAACTGTCACGCAATACTGGGACATGAACATGGAGGGAAGGGGGGGGGGGGTACCAGTCCAATATTGGTATCGGATATCGACCTGGTATCAGCCATGAAAAACAAGTATCGGCCTGCATCTAAAATCTCTGACCCAAGCGCTTCGATACTAGCGAGCGCTTATATCGGAGTTCCCAATGTCCAGCATGCAGAGCCCACATGATCACAACAACAGCAGTGTGTATGCAACAATGTGGGAAGGAGTCATGTCAGCCGTGTGGTTCGTGTTTTTCGATCAAGTCTGAAAAAGACATTGCAGCTGAGCACAAAACTTGTCACGCGCAGGTTTCCTCTGGTGGTGGCACAGCACAGGAGGAGTTCAATATGACTGACCTCATCAGACCAGACTCAGTTCATTTCTTGAGTAACTTCACTTGATCAAGTTTTAAGATTCCACACTACAAAAATAAAAGATGAAAGTATGTATGATTCGTGCTGATATCGTGTCACTAACGGTATCAGCCAATGCTCGAGCCTGAGACATCGGTAACGTATTGAATAGCTGTATCGTAGCACCGCTAACGTAAACACCAAACCCTAAAAATGAGACCTCAAACTGGGATAATGCTGAGACAATCACATCATTTTGGGATGGATGGCCATCCTTTTTCCAGACTGAGCTGCAGATCCATTTCAATCTGCGTGAACAAAACAACACAGGCGCTTGCAGACAGCTGCTGCTGTGTTAGGGGCCAGTGTGCGGCCAGTGTGCCACTCTCTTTGTGTTGTGTTTACTGGCCTCGCAGTGTGTGTAACACACTCCTACGCTAATGATTCACCAGAAACACAGGCCAGTTAATTAGCTGCAGTGGGAGGCTGCTGGTGCTGGTGCCGGTGCTGGTGATTAGATGAAAACGACGGCCCAGTCCTCATCGTGCTCAGCCCTCAGTGACTGCCTTTAACTCTCCTCACATCTTTAACTTCAGGACTTCATTTTCCTGACATTGACTTGTGGATCTTTCGTGCAGCAAATGCCGTCTTGCTGAGCGCACCCCCACAACCACAATGCACTGCGTAAAAGTGTCTGTGCTGCAGGACAGAGAATTTACAGCGCTGCCGTGAGCGCCAAGCAGGATCTCAGATCTATTTTTGGCTCTAATCTCTGTTCAAGGACGACACAGTCTACAGCGCGAGGCCCCGCCTGTGTCACGCTCTCACCGGCGGCCAGCAGCATCAGCATCAGCATCAGCAGCAGCAGCAGTCGCCTGCAGGGCCTCGCCGAGGCTGTCAAACACTCTGTCAGCGCTGCTCTGAGATAACTGGAGCTGCTGCAGGGTGACAGTAATGTTGAGACAGTTGGGGAGGATGAACCAGCCCACTTCCTGTCTCATCTCATACACACGTACATGTTGGGGAATACCAACTCCAACAGATTCATAGTTTTCTGTTGACCTGATTATTGCCTTGGTATCGGGATTAAAGTCATTGAAAGGTGTCGTAAACGGAGCCCTGCATCCACCAGCACTTCTAAACCTGACCACACCCACGTACTAGATTATTAATCATACCAGACTTTTATTGGAAACTTGTGTTATCTAAAAACACACACACATAAGCACACACACCAGCTGTTGGCTTTTCAAAACCTAATATCTGAGGTTCAAGAGCAAAAGTAGTGATGATAATGACTTACACAGCACTAAGAATCATTTAGAAAGTCTCCACAAAAAATGGAAAACAGCTGGCTCGCTTAGAAAACTTGCACATCTTGCTGCCACCTACTGGTAGTGTGTTTAAAGACAGCTTAGAAAAAAATGAATAAATAACATAAAAATGATAACAACTGTGATAAAAATGATACACAAAATGTGCAGGGGACAGAGACACCAGCAGCGTGGAGGCATGTGGTCGCTCCTACCCAGGGACGATGAGGCCCGTGCTGCTGTCCAGAACTTCGATGTCCTTGTCGCCGAGGCTCCAGTTGACGGCGAGGTCGCTGTGGAGCGGCGAGGCCACTTCAGGGCCGACGTGGGCGCCGCTTTGACAGACCACGTGCTGCTTCTTGTAGGGAGATGGCAGAGCGTCCTTCAGGCCGTCGTCCAGTCGACTGTTGATGGTGTGACACCACAAACTCTTGCCTGTGACCCTCTTGGCACCTGAACAAATATAAGTGTTGCATGTTATCTTGCTGCGGACCCCTTTTTTTGGATAAAGCTCCACCGCTTTTGAAGAGCAACCACTTCCTGTGAGGGACTACAATGAAATTGACGGTGTATTTCCAGGGCTAGCAACTCGGAAGCACTTTTATGTGCCACCTGAAATTTGAGGATAAAATATTCATTCATCCACATGCTGGGTAACGATTGATATCACTTTAAGTTGGAACATTTGGCTGCCCCATTTGCATTACTTTGAATTAACAGAGGAAACGAGGGGGAAAAACTGTGGTTAGCAGAGATAAATCCTGCTAGCGGCTCACGCTAATATTATTAACCGGGAGGGAAAAGGCGGCAGGTGAAAGTCTTGTATCTAACAAACAAATACAACCGGCAGTGAGTGTGTGTGTTTGCTGGTTGGAGGGTGCTCACCCAGCACCATGCTGCTAATGTAGACAGGCTGGATGAAGTGGCTGAGGAGCGCCCCCTGGAGCCCAGTGACGGTCCAGCGGCACAGCTTGTCGCTGACGGACATGCAGCAGACTTTGGCGCCCCAGACGCTGGGCTCCAGGTAGGCTGCGGGGACCAACAGGCCTTTGGCGCGGTACTGTAACTTGACCGTCGTCCAATAGCTGTTGTTTTTGTTGCCGGCCCTGGACAGAAGAACATATCACACCAGCATGCATAACATAACCCGCGGTGGGATTTCAATTCAGCCTTCCTGCAGGTATAACCAGCGTCAAGATTAATTCAGGTATGTACTTCTGTTAAAGAAATAAATCCTGTTTTAGCATTTAGCACACGGGTCCAAACATGCAGGTTTAAACCCCTGAGAGGAGGCAGTCTGTACTTGAAAGGGTAGTTCTTGGTGGTGTCTTCAGGACAATGACTAATGTAGAGATGTAGGCGGATTCTGGGCTTGAGCTGAAGTTGGTGGCTGTCGGCGCAGCTCTCGAAGATGCAGCCGTCCTCCCTGCCCTCTAGATCGGCCTCAAAGAACAGCAGCAGCTGCTTGTATAGGAACCTGGATGGGAGCCAGAAGAAGAAACCGTTCACAATCTGCAGAGCCACGTCAGCAGAGAGGATCACTTCTGATCAATGCATTTACATTACAACAAAGGGCCAGTTATGGATTACAGTTAATTCCGATAAACCCCCTGAAATGCAAATCAAACTGGGAGCAATTATCGCGTGGGGAAAATGAGAAGGAAAAAAAAGATGAATTAGGTGTTCAAGTTCTGTTCAGTATTAGCGTTAACATCCCATAATATGCAGTCTGCTGCTTCAACACCAGGGGATGTGCAGGGAGCTGGTTAGTTGTGGTGAAGTTGCAACAAAAGCAATAACTCACTAACTAACTAAATAAATAAATAAATAAATGAATAAATAAATAAAAAAAGTACGTCATCTAGTGGTGAGATTGCGGGAAGTCACACAGGCCAAAGGTGGTACCTCAGAAGAGCCCGCCGGGCGATAACGGTGGCCTGGCAGTCGTGGACCATCGCCCCGTCGAAGCAAAGCCACTTCCTGCAGCTAGAGCGTCCTGCTCCCAGGGCCACCACCTTGTAGCTATAAAAGCGACGCCCCCTAGCGTCCAGTTTTTCTATTGAAGTTAATTGAGAGAAAGGACAATAACAGAGAGCCTCGAAGATGTGACCGGTGTTCAATGAGGCCTTTGTGGTGCTCACCCTGTGTCAAGACGAAAGCCGCCATGTGGCTCTTACAGCCATAGAAATCAGGATTGTTCTTCAGGAGGCTGTCAAACTTCACGCTGCTGATGGCCGCCATGTGACATTTATGCCATTCTGAAGGACACCGAGAGACAGAGAGAAAATAAAAGCAGAAGAATGCTGTATAATCAATAATTTATGGCCTTTTCCACATCAACATGTCAGCACGGACATAAAAAAAAAACCCTGAGAAATCTCAAATAAAGCAGCCGTGAAGCCTGCCTTGAACATTTGATGCTCACGGCTGGTGGCATTCAGTTAGGTTTTATTTATTGAAATAATTGGGTCGCTAAGAAACCTGTGTCTCTAAAATGCACAACCACTCTGGGATCAGCGCAGCTACCCTCATCATAGAGGACTGCTACCAAGATTTCACCTTTGTTTGTTATACTCATGCAGTCCTTGACCTGGTCCAGGTGAATCTCTTCTTCCAGGTGAACACTTTGAGCAGGAGACACGGCAGGAAGAGAGGGGGCGCTCTGGTCCTCGTCTGAGTCTCCATCCTGGGAGGACAAAAAAATAGTGCTCATTCAATGTGATGCTTTTCTTCGGCAAGATAATGAGCTTTGGTTTATATCGGAAGCCAATAACAAGTGCATAATAATGAGTTGTTTTTTTTGTTTTGCTCAATCTGTTCTTGAAATTAAACATGACAGACTGCACAGTTCCTCTTTCATGTATTGATCTCTGCTACATCGCTTCACAAGTTAAAAGTCTAGTAAAAGAAGAGACTTTCATGAAAGCACACATGGCTGCAGGTGTCTTAGGGCAGAGAAAATATTTCATAATTGGCTGCTGAGCTGGACTGCAACCGCAGCCATCAGCCCGTCATGCAGTTTTACAAACACCTCAGATGATACTGACCTCATCTCCCACCAGGGATCCGCTCTCGCCACAACCAGGGTTGTGTTCCAGTTTTGGGATGGGCATCTCATCGTTTTGGGATTTGTCACCACTACCAGCATCATCATCATCATCAGCAGCAGCAGCAGCAGCAGCAGCGTGTGACGCTTCTTCCGTTTGTTCAGGCTCCTTCACAGAAGACACACATAACCTGCAACAGGAACAAGACAACACATTGTGTTAGTGTGTGGATGGGTCCGTCGATGTGTGTCCTTGATAAATAAGACGAGTGCAGTGCCACCTCCGCCCAGCGACTCCTTCACAGTCAGAAGCATCATCTTGGGAAGGATCGACAGAGTGATGAAGGTGAGCCATGTCCAGCCGAGACAGGAAACGGGCGGCAGCGCGTCCTCTCAGGCTGCATTTAAACACTTCCTCTTCCGCCATGGTTTCCACGCTGCCAAGAAAAAAAATGCAAAGCGTGTGGGATATACTTCAAACCGGCCAAAAACGAAATGATTCTATATTAAAAGAGAGAGAGATAGCGTCATGCTTTTCTACTAAACTTTATCGACAATCTCAATTAACTACGATAAAATGAACAATAATTGCATTGATAGTTAACTCATAGTAACTCAAAACAGGGTCAACGTTAGCACTGACTAAGTTAAAAAAAGAAGAAGAAGAAGATGAAGAAGAACGACAAACACAAACCACGGCTGTATTAGCTACCTAGCTCGCTAGCTAGCTACACGCAGGACTGGTGTTTGCTAATGTCGAAGATTTCAGCTAAAGTAAACTCGTTTTTCAGTGAAAAGTTTCACTGCAAGTTCGCAGGTTGAAAACTATATTTAGTATGTTGTTAATTAATAATTAACTGACATGACTATTAATTACCAAAAAACGGACTAGGCCGTCCAGCAGACAGACAGGTGGCAGCGTTTCCTGTTGTTTTTTTTTCTTTTTTGCAGCAGCGTTTAGTTGAGTGAGTTGCGTGAACGACGATGACGCATCATCCACCGCTAATACCAATAATAATGAATAATAATAATAATAATAAAAAAAGACTGTAGACATTTATTTAACAATGCAGGCCAATATTTAACAATAGCAACCATTGAATATATGAACAATAACCAGCCTGTGCAAAGAAGCAAACAGATTGAGAATTAAATTAAATGCTCAAATTTGCATCAGAAAAATTCAGTTTTATTCAATAAATTATTTTAGTCAATTAAATATGGGTGCAAAAAGATTTAAACTCATTCATGAATAAAACAAATTTATTTAAAAACACAAATGAGCAGGGAGAGACCCACGAATCTGATCCACTTCACCTCACACCTGTATTTATTCAGACAGGAAATCCTGGGCTGGTGTCGACACAACAGCAGAGGAATTTGGAGTTCAACTGTGGCGAAACACTGACTTCTGAGATTGCCGCTTTCATCATGTTTTATGCATACATGCAGTCAGTAAACAAATCGGCTCAGGCTCAGAATGGTTTGGCCATTTCCTATGAATTTTAAATCTGTGACATTCTCTGTGACATTCTCTCCCTCTCTCAGAGAGAACAATGTAAACACTTAAAGTAAGTGCTGTTATTTACACTGCAGAAACATTCGCCCTGATCACTGTGAGACTCTAGATTGAACTCAATCTCCCACAACCCCAAGAGGAGATAGAGCCTCTGCATGTGTCTCTCATGTGCTAAGTAGGTTTTCCTGAGAGAGAGAGAGAGAGAGAGAGAGAGAGAGAGAGAGAGAGAGAGAGAGAGAGAGAGAGAGACAGAGAGAGAGAGAGAGAGAGAGAGAGAGAGAGAGAGAGAAAAAGGTTTATTTTTTGCTGTGGCGCTCTGGATTCCCTCCCTGGCGTCGTCTTCAGTTTAAACACCAGTCGTCCCCATTGTCTCCGCCAATTCCCCTTCCCTCATATTTATCCGCCTCATTTTTTGGTCGCTTTCACACCCACACACCCACTCTACACGCTGAGACGTTGCCCTGTTTATTTTTTTCCTCTACACTTGGAAGCTCAGTTTCGACACTTAATTCACTACTCCTGCACACACACACACCCCACCCCTCCGACACGTCGACATCCTCCCACTGATGCTGTCACAGATTTTCTCTTGGTATGAGTGATGTGTAAAACTGTGAAATGTGGAGCTGCCTTCCCAAACATATGTTTGTGTCGCCCCGCCACACTGTGTGTGTGTGTGTGTGTGTGTGTGTGTGTGTGTGTGTGTGTGTGTGTGTTGGGGGTTGTGGGCGGGTGGGGGGCGGCAGTTTGACAGTCGGCAATAAGACTGCGGTGCATCGTTTTTGCTCATTAGACTCACAAAATAAATCCAAAATCTGTCATACAAACAACTCTCTGACTGTTGTTTTCGGGGAGGCTCTGTGTTGGATGGTTGGCATCAGGATGATGGTGCACTCTGATAACAAAAAACACATGGAAAAAAAACCCTGTGACATACTTTCACCGTATAAGAGTGACTGGTGAATAAAATATGAAAAAAAAAATGGAAATACCAAAACAGATTTTTCCAACTGGGTCACTGCTTCCACGCGCAGCTGAACAGGGATAATTGGACGTTTGTTATTTTTCTTTGGCCTAAGTAGCTGTGACAAGGCTTTTCCCCGGGCCGCCACTAGAGGGTAAAAGTCTTTTGCACACTTGCTCCCTCAGTTCATCCCTGATGCTCACACACATGACCTACAAATCAGCTGAAGAAGAAGAAGAAGAAGAAGAAGAAGAAGAAGAAGAAGAAGAAGAAGAAGAAGAAGAAGAAGAAGAAGAAGAAGAAGAAGAAGAAGAAGTGTTTTTTTTGGATTTTTACATTCACACTTTATTATAATTTACAAAGGATATGATACCTATTGACTAACACATAGGTGCAAAGATGGAACATTAACGAAACACTGATGCATCAGTCCGTCCGTCCATCCATCCATCCATCCATCCATCCATCCAGGATTAGAAACCAATAAAAAATCATAGAATTTGTGACATTCAATCAGGGAGTGCTACAGGTGCAGAGTGATGCTGTGGCGCTGAGGTGGTGCCACATGAAAGCACGTCGGCGGTGATACGCGTGATGCACCTTCAGAGAGACACCTGGGCAGCAGAGTGGACCAGACAATAGCAGGGTCTTTTTTCCTTCTCCTTTCCTCTTTTTTGTGATGTGCTGCCACCTGCGTGCACAGGTTTGAAACAAAGAGGTCGTCTGCTGCTGTTTTATCAAGCGGTCACATGGTGTCGATGGTCTCATGGTGTTGACCTCTGAACGTCATCAGAGAGGCGGAGGGATGATGTGAGCAGAGAAACCATGATGTATGTTGATTTTTTTGAGTCCTCTTCCTCGGAAAGAAACTGCTAGTGTGTGTATGTGCGTGTGTGCTTGTGTGCATGTGTGTGTGTGTGTATGTGTGTGCGTGTTCACTCTCCACACCTCTCAGACACTCTCCTCCTGCTGCCTCTCTGCTTCATGCATCTTTAAAAGATGAGAGGGAGGCTCCACGTTCTCACAATGGAAGATGAGGGAGACAGAAAACACAGGAGGGATGAAACAGTGGGTACCACACACACACACACACACACACACACACACAAACGCATGCACACACGCACACAACGCACGCACGATGTGCTGAAATTAATCTGTGTCTCCACATTTCTTCTCCTGTGTGCCGAGGTATTTCCCAGACCGGCTTTCTCCTCCCCTTCCTCCACCTCCTCTCCATTACCTCCTCCTTTTCCTCCACTTACTCCTTCTCCTCCCTCCCCCTCTCCTCTTTCTCTTCCTTCTCTCCTCCTTATTCTCATCCCCCTGCTTCTCCTCTTCCTCTGCGTTTCGTGCCGCTCTCGACGAATCTCATCAGTGTAATTATTTGCACACAGGCATCTGAGGCTCCAGCATCTGCCTCTCCTTCTGTTGACCTCCTCCCTTCCTCCCTCCCTCTCTCCGCCGCCCCTCCCCCCGCTGCCTCCACCTCCTTCTCTTCCTTTTAATCTCCTCTCCTCTCCCGCTCAATGCACCTTTCACTTCTCTTCGCCATCCTCGCTCAGCTTCCTCCTCCTCCTCCCCTTTCTTCTTCATTCACTTCCTTTCCTTTATTTCTACCCCCCCTCATCTCTGGTCATATCCTTTCTTTATCTTTCCTTTTTTCCCCCACCCATCTGCTTTTTCCTTTCTTTTTCTTTTCTTCTCATGAGCAGAACTTAAAAGAAAATGGAGTGCAGAGGGCTAAAAAGCTCATGTGGAGAAGCAGAGCAGCCACCAGAAATAAACACAGAGAGGAGTGGAGGTGAGAAAAGCATTGGAACCCGCCACACAGGTAACCGGACGTTTCAATCCCTTCAGGTCTTTAGCTAATAAAATGTGGCTAAATGACACGTGAAATTGCTTAGGATGCATGAAATCACACAACAAAACGACCTTTAAAGCGGTGTGCATTCTATCGCCCGTCACTGTGGGTTCATTAGCGTCCGACAATCCTGCAAAAGCGGCCGAGAATGCTGATTTCTTCTCCCTGCTGCAAGGGTTTTCTCTCTTTCTCTGTTTTTTATTTTAGCCTGGTGTGTCGCTGTTTGTCCTTTCGAGACAAAATCTTGTCACGTTTTTTCATGGCCACAGATACATGAACCCTGTTTTTTTTGGTTTTTTTTGCAGGCCTCCCGTCAGCGCCGCCTTCTTCACCATCTTCACCTTCTTCACTCACTCTGAACGTACGTCCTTGTTACTCCCATTGCATCTGCCGCCACATCTCCCTGCCACATTCTCTGTGCTATAAATAGCAAAGTGACATCGGCGATGAATCTCGCTCCTCTGCTCTCGGGATCTGCGCTGGCTGCAGCGTGCAACCCTCCGCAAGGCTCGGCTGCAATGAGGAAACCCGGAGGGGGATGCTAACAGTGCTAACACCGCGGCAGGTTTCATTCAACTGTTTCAACTGTCTGGCTCTTGCTCAGACATTTGCCTGCATTTCCTCCAGCACCGCTAAGGCCTCCGTTACAAGCTAGTTTCACTGAAAAGGGTAAAATTCTTTATCAGTTCATCTTTGTGTTTACATGTTTCACCAAAACTGCACAAATTTTAAAATGCTGTGCAGGGTGGGAAAGTTTGTAAATGCCACCCTTTCCGGCTTCGTGCACGAAACCACTAAAAACTGTAGTTTTTGGAAAGGATGATGTCATAGGCTCACCCCCGCCTCAGGCGTCCGTGAGACCCACAACTACAACAACAACAACAACAACAATGGGCAACAGATTTGTGTTACTGCTACAAAAGATGATCAGTCTGAAATGTTCTCCTGTTCCTCCACGACAACAACATGCAAATAGTGGTAGAGTATAACCCAATAACACATGGTGCTCTTGGATCAACTGTGGATTATGTGCATAGTGAAAATCACAAAAAGTGATTTGCAAACCTCCCGTTTTCCTTTTTTATATTATGATTCATTTTATTCTGGGTAGACTGACTGTGATATTGAACCAGAAAACTTAAATGACCAACATATCAGTGAACTTTGACTTCCATGACTCCCAGCCAACCTCATCAAAGAACATCTAAAGTGATTTGAAGCAGAAGATCAACTTTTTCATCTGTCCACACCATCTTCTCACCTGCGTTCCTCCATCTCCATGATGCTATTATTCGTGAGCTGCTCCTATTGTAAGTACGCTGCACTCCAGATGTTCTTCCTCTCTGCCAGTAAATTCACAGCGCCACAAAAGGCCTGGCATAGGTACTGCAGCGTCTTAAGTCATTTTCACCGGTTTGATCTAAATGCTAACCTTTTTGGAGACGGTTTGGTCCAAACGCAGATTTCTTTTCTGAAAAATGTTGGGTTTCAAAAAACACCGTGTTTGTGTAAACAGAGCCTAAGAAATGTTCAGATAGTTTTGAGAATCTTAACCCGCCCCTCCAATTGGTTGCTGGTGACCTGGTACGGGCTGTCATCCGAACAAAGCTGCAGTTCAAACAAAGACATTTTCAGCGACAGGGAGGCAAAGGGAGAGAAACCTGAGAGCTCATCAGACGTGTGATGATGTTTCCCACAGAAGCCCGTTTAACGGAGGCGGGAAGGGAGGATATCCATCATTCAGCGTATGCGAAGTAGGTTCACGTTACGCTCTGCCTTGAAATGTTGGGGGGATGGGAACCGGGCTCGCTGCCGCAGCAGCAGGGGATGTGCAGCGTGCATATGCAGATGTGCAGTGTACAGTACGATGCATTACGAGTTCCTCCCCTCAAAAAAAAAAATCATAGACTGAGGCATTTTTACACTCTTTCGTCTGCAGTCGGTGTGTGTGAGACAGTGGCGGCCTTGGTGAGGGAGGGCGTGGACCCAAACAGCAAAAAAAAAAAAAGGATCTAAAAGATCCTTCCTCCCTTGAACGCATCAATTAAACATTGGGCGGCTGCAGCAGGGCGGCGGACCGACCCGCAGACGGACTCCTCACCCCGGACTGAGGCCAGGCCAGGCTGCCTGCGCCAATTAAACATAAATGGATTTGGGATTGTTGATGATGACTTTGTGCGTGCGATGCCCGTTGCCATGGCAGCGACATCACTTCTCGGAATCTCTCCCTCCATCTTCCTCCACTTCCTGTTCTCCTATTTTTTCCCCCATCAGCCGCTTTGTGTCTTTTCTTCCCTTTTTTCATTTTCTTTCTCCCCACACAAGCATCCTCCACCCCCACCCCCACCACACACACACTGACACACACTGCAGTAAGCAGGCCACCAGCCCTCCCCATTTACATGGCACACTTGGTGCCTGGCCAGGTTTTTGTATCCCTGGCTAGCAAACGATGGACCAGTGCAGCAAACACTGCGCTGATGCTATGTGCAACAGCATCAGCGCTAATCCCCAAAATTCACCCCGTGATGTGCAGGAGATGGACGACTTTTCCGGCTCTTACATCCTCGTTTTGTGTCAGCGACTGATCGGGCAGCTTCCTCTCTGATCTAATCGTCACTGTGCCTCTCCCTTCTGCTGGGCTTCCTCTCTCGCCTACTCTCTTCTCCTGGTCCTCTCGCCGGTGCAACGTCTCAGTGTTGCCACAGCAGAATGGGTGAAAGTCGTACCGTTGTGTTAAATATGCACGTTTGTCCTGTTCTTGTGCCATTATTACTGAACTAAAGAGAAAAATAACGATAATAAAGATAATGTGTGTGGAGTTGATATGATACGGCGTTTGATCCTGTAAGTGTGTGTGTGTGTGTGTGTGTGTGTGTGTGTGTGTGTGTGTGTCCCAGAGCAGAGAAGCTGCATTTAGTGGGTAGACAGGGACCCTGTCTTGGTCATGAGTGTAGCGTCGCGCTAATTGTATTGAGCTGGTGAGCTCTGGCCTGGGGGATTCAACGTCTCTCTATCTGTGTTCGTGTGTGCGTGTGTGTGTGTGTGTGTGTGTGTGTGTGTGTGTTTTGGTCATCAGGAAACCTGATCCTCCTGGCACTGAGGTCTGAATGAATAAGTAATTAAGCTCTGTACCCTGACTGTGTGTGTGCGTGTGTGTGCGTGTCTGCGCACGAGCATGTGTGTGTATGCCTTTGTCCTGTAACACTTTTTCTCCCTTTGTTCTTCCCTTTCCATACCGTATTGTCTTCTGTTTCTCCGACATGAGAGCCAACAGTCGGTGCTGACCGCCGGCTCCTCGTGTCGAGTCCTCGATGCCTCGCCCTCCGTGCCGAGTCCTTGGCAGCCGACCGTCCTCTGCGGGGCCAAGGGCAACCAAATGGCAGTCTCCCACAGAAACAGTGTGACACTGTGGTGCATGCACACACACACTCACACCCTCTCACGTCTTGATGGCAACACTGTCTCTCCCACCATCGGTCGACAGAAGTATACAAGATGAGGAAACGGCAGTGGGAGGCATAAACATGAACATATAAAACAGATAAACAGGCCATAAACCAGGTCACGTGTGACAAACTGCTGAAGGAAAAGAAATGAAAAGCTGCCATCTCACGAGTGCAGTTTCCTCTGGTTGCCGATTGGCTGCGAGGATAAGCGGCTGTTCACACCAGTTGGGGAACCCTCAGGGTCTTCTACCCCTTTATAGAAGGCCTAGAAATTTTATGGACCAAAAAATAGGAGTATTAAATAAAACATGCTGATTTATTTTTTAAATTCCATTCCATTTTCTCTCATCTCCATGATCTGTCAAGTTCACATCAGTCATAAATGAATAGGTGACTGTCCTAAAAACATGTTATCCAATCAGTGGAGACCTGGTTAGCTGCCTCATTCATTAGTTTGAACTTCATGTGTCTTTGTTTCAGAATGAAGGCTGAATAAATCACAGCTTGATTTTAGGTGGCTGGGACAAAAGAAATGATTGCAGGCCTTCTTGAAGTCCAAAATCAGATGCTGCAGCGGTGAGAGACAAGGAGAGGGCGCTAGAGAGCCAAATGCGGAGGTCAGCAGTGATGTTGCTTAACTTTTGGTGTATTGTGTGTTTGACATGGGATTTTGTTTTGTTGATGTGTATGAATTTATTGGACTTGGCAGGTGTGTGTGTGATCTGCTATGAGCCGTGATGAAATAAGCCTCGGTATCCTTGTCTGCAGTTTTCCTGAAGTTTATGTTGAGCAGGTTGCTTGTTGTGGAGAACGTTATCAATGTTATAGCCTGTCGTTGACGCACTGGTCATCATTCATTGGGTGATTGCAGTTAAGCATCATACTGTGCTGTAGTGGTTGGTCACTGGGTCACACACTTTACTGGAAATCTGAGCCGAACCAGGTTCATCCTGGAATGTTGCTGTTGGTCAGGATTCCTGCCACTGCCGCCGCCCTCTCCATAGCGCTATACTGGAGTAATCCTCCACTTCATATTAATCCATGCCTAACCTCTGCCTGGTGGCCCCACAGGAAATACTGCCATGGCCTGGTTTCACTGCACACACGCACACACTGGTGTGCGCCGAGGATGGGATCAGAGCCGCTCCATGATTGGTCGCTCACCGGAGTGATGATGCAGTGGGTGGAGACCAACGTCACGCCACCCTCTCTGCCGCTCTGAACGTCGGCATCCCGTCTTCCTGTTCGCTCGACGCCTCGGAGCCGCTGGCTGACAGACTCCTGCTGCGTCTGACAGAGACTCCCCCATCGCTGCAAACAGCGGCGGCTCAGAGCGAGTGAGCAGCGATCAGCCCAGTGGTGGATGGATGAAGGCTCCGCCTGCAGCTGTCACGCCAAGCCTGATGTGTGTACAGTGTGACGTGGCTTTCACTGACATTCGGCGATGGGGAGTTTGAAATGTGGAGGGCAGAAACTCTGGATAGCTTCCACTGAAGTTCATCCGTCTAATTTTTTTTTTTAGAAATATTTAAAGTCCATGGCATAAAAATACAATTTCATGTTCAATGTTTCAGGTTGGAGGCATCCAGTCAACCATTTTAGAAGTGTTTCTTTTTGTTTCTTTTTGCAGTCTATGGAAAAAAATGTTTTTTTAGGCCTCATGTGATTTCGTTCTTGCAATACCGTGTGCGGCCACTGGAAAAATGGCAGGTAGCTGAGAAAGTCCACCATCTTGCTTGAATTGACTTCCATGTAAAGAGGCTCATAGAGCATTTGCAATATTATGCCCATGTCGAACTCCCACGATGCGTCAGAATGCATCAGCCAATCAGAACAGACAGCATGTAGGAAGCTGTGACACCGTGATCTGAATAAAGCCTTTCCTGGTCTGTATGAATATGAAACTAAAAAGTCCATGACTTCAAAACAAACAGTAGGAAAATGTATGGCTATATTGCTTTTATTAGAACCTGAAACAACAGAGAGAGAACTTCATCTGCTTTATTCTGTCAGTGTTTTCATGTTTTGCTCCTGATAGGTGCCGTTCAGTTCATATATAAAATAAAGGATAATAATAATAATAAGGCCACACTCCTGCTGCCACTAATAGTGCAGTTCTTCACAGTAATTACCGTGACACATGGCCCGCTGCTGACTTTTTTTCCTGCTCTCATTCATTACTGGAGACAGATGGAGCCGCGGCGACAGAACTGGCCCTCAGACGTCTCCACCGTTTGTACTTGTAATTATGAAATTAATCACAAGCACCTTTTAAATCCTGAAGCCTAAAGCTTGAACTTGTCAAGTGAACAAATGTTTTGACTTCACACTCGAGGCTGAAAAGTAGTAGAGTTTGGAGGGACGTCAGGTTGTCGCTTCAACACAGATTTTCTTCATTTTCAAGGGACTAAAGCTCATAAACTTAGCGAAAGGAAAACGTCCAAAATGCTGCTTCACTCTCAGGATGTGTCATACAAAATAATATAAACGATTTCAAGACTTTCTGAAGTGTTGAGGAGCTCTTTGCTCCCCAGCTGCATGAGTGACGTCAGAGGAAAGACAGAAGCACTGGAGTGAGAGAAAACAGAGTTTACTGCCTCGTAAACAAGTGGCTGAACGTCTGGTGTCAGTTAAAGATAAATCACTGCTTTAGAATGAAGACACTCCAGAATGTCTGCTGTTATTTACTTGGCATCATGGATGAGTTCACACTTTATTTGAACATTGAAAAAGAAAAAGAAAAAGAAAAAACAATTACGAGAATGTCAGCAGGCTAGCCTGTAGCTGCAACTGTGGCCCTGCCAGTTCCCTTGAATCCTGCCGACGCCCCTCCCGAATGCACGTGGCCGTCCTCCGCTGTCCTCCTCTTTCCTCTTCGACCTCCTCTCCTCCTGCTTTGTTTCGCCTGCTTTCTCCAGGAAGATTATTGCTTTCTAACTAACACTGGTGACATTTTCACGCTCTGCCATGAAAAGGCGATTTGAGGGCAGAAATCTAATCTGCTGTGGTGTGCAGTGATGAAATATCAGTGTAATATCTGCCAGGAGGCCGACACAAAGACAATCCTAGATATGACGGAGTCTTTCTAATGCTTCCCTACTTCCTTTCCTTTCTCTCCCTCCCTCCTATTTTCCTTTCTGTTCCTTTTTTCTCCCTCCTTCCCTTTTCTTACCGTTCTCACCTGTCCCCCTGCTTCCTTCCTCTATTCCTTTCCTTTCTGCCTTGATTCTTATCCTTTCCTTTTCTTTCTCAATGCCTTTCCTTTCCGTTCCTGTCCTTTTCACTCTAGAATTCAGTACACTGCAGCAGCAGCAGTGATCTCTGGGCCTTCGTAGCTAATCTCGCTCTGCAGCCTCTGACACTATGTGTGTCTGGTGTGGCTCGGGGTGAGGATGGACAGCCAGGGGCGGGGCCGGCCTGGTCAAGCCATAATCTGCACTGCACGTCGTTTGGGTGAGGTGGCAGCTGCGAGGCAGCAGCAGACTAATTTAATTTGCATTGAGCGAACCGGCACCGGTTGCGCCACATTAGCCAGAAATTAGACGAGCCTGCCGGAGTCGGGGGTGTTGGGACGGCGGCGGTCCTGGTTGGAGGGCCGAGGACATTCCTATGCGGGACCACCGGCGGGACCGTCGACTGTCTGGCGTGTCACATTATCTTCACAGCGGCAGCCAGCCGTGCACGTGGCTTCACAGGGCGGAATGAGAACAGCAGCATCAGCACTTTGAGCTGCCGGCCTGTTACCATGGCAGTGTGTGTGTGTGAGAGAGAGTGGGGGTGTTGATTGGGTGGACGTGTTAACCAAACGCCCCCCACCCTTGACCGCCTGTACCCCTGTCTGCCTGTCTGTCTGCCAACCTGCCTCTGCCGACTGAGTCCTGCCACCAGTCTAGGGATCTCCAGCGGCTGAACCGCCATCAGTCAGTCGCTCACTCAGCTGTCGTGCTCAGTTTCGTCTCGACTGCCTGCAGCGGCCCTGAGATTCCCGCTGCCACTTTGGGGCAGCCGTCACTCCAGTGTTTCTCCTTCAGCTGCCGCTTCGCCTCAGCAGCCAATCACATGCTCAGACTGATCGTCAGAGCCTGATGGAACATTCCTTTTTGCAGAACATCCTTCTCAGTATGATGCAGGAATACAGAGTTTGTAAAGCGTTAGAAGGCAACATGTGACCCCCCCCCCCGAGGAAGACCATGTCAAACCCAAGGGTCACGTCCACAAAGCCCCTGGTTTCCTGTTGACATGATAGTAAAAGAAAAGTTTAGTACGTAAAGTAACATACAGTAATGTGGACTGACTGGAAGTTCTTTTCCAGCTCTATTTTATTCTATTTTAAAAATTGTATTTTATTTCGAAAACAAACTGTTGGAGTGTGGATGAAAGGACAAACTGTGTAGAAAAAGCTGCATTTTCCAAAACATCCGCTACGAGGCTGGGCACACAACACATGACTGCAGGAGGAGGAGGAATGTGTCCCTCAGATCAGCAGTGATCCCTTTGTTTCTGTCCAGATATGCTCAGAGGGAGATGTTTCTCTCTCTCTCTCTTGCTCTCTCACTCACTGTCTCTCTCTCTCTCTCTCACACACACCCACACACACACACACACCGTCCTGCAGCTACATTCAGTCTTGTGGCGTCACATGATCTCAGGTTAGCTGCCCCTTGACTGCAGGCTTTCCCTGTACATAGTAAAAACTTGTTATTTTTAATCTGGCTTCAAAACCAAAACATCAGAATAATTAGTGAAGGCTACAACGACAACAGCTAAAGCTAGCTAGCTAGCTCACTAGTCTGCGTGTGTGTGGGACAGAAGACACTGGAGGAGGAAGAGCTGAATAAAGTAGCTGCACAAGGAACTGGATCAGTCTGTTAGCTTGGAGGAGAGATAGAGGAGCCGCACAGAGTTGCTATTAGTTTACGTAAAACCCCTGCAAGATTCTGTTGAAATGACTGTTATCATTGATTATTGGGAGCAGACGGTTTGATATCCAGTTTCTGATTCCTTTTGCGTGTCACAGTTCGAAAGTCGTGAAAATCTCTGCAATTTCCGTGCAAACAATCAGCGCAAAAATTGGACAAATTCACAAAATAACATCTCCATCCAAGCATGACACGGCGGAGGAGTGAAGCACAGGGAGACACACTCACACACGCGTACACAGACACACAGTTAACACTGTGTGAAACCAGTTGACTTGGCCTGGAGCAGCAGCACATGGCGAGTCCATGTGACCCTTGTCCGTGTGTGTGTGTGTGTGTGTGTGTGTGTGTGTGTGTGTGTGTGTGTTTTCCTCTTTCCCCTGCTTGCTCGGTCTGTGGGGCACATCTGCAAAACCGGCCTCACAACATCTGACACATGCGCATGCATCACACACACACACACACACACACACACACACACACACACACACACACAGTGACATGTATTGTGTGGCGCTGTGTGCAAGAGCCACACACAGTGCCGCACACAGCTGACTAACTGGCAGAGAAAGACATCAGATGACTCAGAGGAGACACACACACACACACGTATGCACACACATACACACGCACACCCACACATCTAATATCTATCAGGCATAGATCCATGTGACACAGATCACATGACCACCTCTCATCTTACCACCAGGCTCCAGTGTCAGAGTCATCGGAGGAGGACAGGGGGTGGGAGAGTGAGTTAACTCCGCGCTGACAGCTAGCAGTGCCAATGTCATCCGTCTTGGAATCCGGCCAGGTTGGAATGCTCGATGGGGGCCGACTGTTCCTCCGTCTCGTCTGGAAGGAGACGAACGCCACAGTGTTGTCTTGAATGTGAACACCACAGCCACAAAAGCACAGCGGCACGATGGGAAAATTAGCGCTAATCCTCTGGAAACTATAAACAGGCGTCAGACAAAATGCAAATCTCAAAGGAAGACACACGGCTAGTCCAGTGGCGTAAACGGAACCGGACGTTTTTTGAGACCAATCAAGACGCTTTAAAGTGGATTAGCCAGACTGAAAATCGAAAGTGTTTGATTGATGAAGAAGAATGATTTGAGTCCGATGTTCTCCAGGATCTGGTTCTGTCCACAGTTTGGCTTCCACTTCGTGCCTGCAGCTGGTGGAAAAAGACAAGAAAAGTCAAATTGTGAACTTGTGCGTGTGCCCGTTTGTGGGTCTGTGTGCTGTTGTTGTCGTCCCTCAGCTGCTCGTCGTTGTTGTCCTCGTGTTTTGCAGGAGAAGGAAAAACAGCAGGTGATCCTAAAGAGCAGCTGTGGCCGGTCAGACTTCACAGCGCAGCCATCAGGCAGCACTGTAGGGAGGCCACACGGCCGGAGTACCTGACTGACGAGGTGGTGGACCGTCCTGTGCCTCCATTATGGCGTCATTTCAATGGAGTCGCTCATCTCGTGAAAATGTAGTCGAAAAAGTCAGACGTGTGCAATAGCAAGGGTGACCGCTGGAGAAATCAGCAGTCCAGTAACCAGTTCTTAGGTGACCCTCTGGTTCTCAATGCAGCGGTGGGAGGGCAGCTGATGTGCACAGACGTTGTGAAAAGCGCTGCTGAAAAGGTTCCTGCAACAACTGGGACACACTGCCGCATTCATCTGCAGCCGCTGATGCTTCTGGAGATAAAAGTGATCAAACGACAAAAACATGAGAGCAGAGTTACTGAACATCTTCCTGGAGGGAGTTCCAATTTCACTGACCTAAAAATCTGTTTTGTGTGAGGCTGAAAATCTAAAGTATGCAGAAAAAAACATGTTTTCACTTCCTGGAAGCCTTGCAGATTTTCTTTACCACATGACAGCACCATTTTCCTACTTTAATGGTCTTTAGCTTTTAAAAATGAAGAACTTCTTTTGTAAAAATGTGTTCAAATGTTGATCAATTACCTGCAGTGAACCTCTATTGATCCTATTATATTTTATATATAATCTATCTATCTATCTATATTATCGTTATATATTTCACATCAAGCATCAGGGACATCAATCGGTGCAGATACACCTCCAGCAGAATGAATGACGCTGAGGACAGAGGGACGAGGCTGCAGGCTGATGATGTCACGTTTCTCATCTCTCATTTAATTTAGACAAAACAAACAAAACAAAAACAAAACCTTTTCACTCAGCACTTGTGTTACTTGTGTGCTGCTTTACAAAAACACAGAATTTCATCCTGTTCATTATTTCCTAATGAGTTTGTGTGCAAAAATCAGATGCCTCACATTGTGTTTCAACACGAGCGGCCGGTAAAGGGAGGTTTGGCTGAAAACATTGTTGGAAGAAGAGGAGCGTGAGGACAAGGGCGGAGCTTCGCGGAGGACACGGTGGGAGATGCTTCTTCAGATACGGCTGGATTAACGGCCTCGTAAACACTCATCAGGACGCAGCAGAGATGCCGGCGATGCAGTTTAATTGCGTCACTGACGTCATTCATTGTTTCAGGGAAATCAAATCAGACACTGCAGCCGGCTTCCAGCTAACCGCTGCTGCAATATATTAGCGCATTTATCTGGTTCTTGTCTTGTTTTTATACCACAACGCAACAGAAAACGAAACAAAAAGGTGCTAAAAATTGAAATAAATTTTGGGGTAAAACACAAGCTGAGAAGCATTCATTGTCCTGCTTCTCATGGCCAGGTCTTGTGGTGTGTGTTGTGCATCCTGCAGCTGCACATAATTTATCCCTGTGTTTGCTGCCTCCTGTTAAAACTGACTTTGTTGGACATTCCACATGCTTGGATAGGGGACAGGAACAAGCCGCTCTCAAAAGACAGAGGCAACACCTGCCAGGGAGGTGTGTGTCCTGGGGTGTGGTCACTGACTGTCAGAAGCCCTTTGTGACATAACAATGGGCTATTGTGTAGTTTTCCCAGAACCAAGTATTTTAACTTGCAGTTTGTGAAAGCTGCAGTTAGAAGGAAAAGATAAACTTTTCTCAGTTTGGACAGGGACATTTGGATGTTGGTAGAAAACCTTTGTCAGTCCCAGACCACACTAGCTGGTTAGCAGCGACTTGGTAAAGCCTGCTGGGATTGGCTGAAGCACCTTGCTGACCAGCCTGGACCAATAGCAGCTGGTCAGCTGGTTAATTGATCTGACTTTTAAAGATTAACCAGTGCTGGGCTGTTCAGCAGCTCCATGGTCACAAAAACACTCTGACTGACTGATTTTTAAGGCCGTTGGACAGAAACTCCCACTGGTCTCCTTGGTTACCGTCTACCAGCACTCTCTCACACTAGTCAAGTTTAGAGGCTGCTGACGAAAAAAGGCAGTTTATGACGACAAATGAAACCAACAGATCTTGTTAGGTAAAGTTTTGTGGAAGGAGGCTGACACAGATGACCTGCGTCCTGGTCCCCGGAGGTTCGGCTCTGGTGTGAATGAGGTCACGATGTTTGTGTCCTCCGGCCTCAAAGAAGAAAATGATGAAGGATGCAGGAACAACGATACACCGTCTGGGCGAAGAAAATCGAGGCAATCAGTCGAGGCCAACAAGTGTGTCAGACAGAGGTGCCGTGTCCCAGATAGCAACTGCAGGTTAACTACAGAGCTGCTTCCTCGACTTGTGTGTGTGTGTGTGTGTGTGTGTGTGTGTGTGTGTGTTGAAAGCGGCTACTTCAGGAAGCCTGTGTAAAAAGAAAGACTTCACACCATCATTACCTGACCATCAAACCGGCTGCTGTGGAAGAAAAATCCATTTACTGTTTTTTTTTCTTAATGTACAAAGATGCATTATGATATCGCACTTCAGTCTGGACTGACACAACATGCTGCAGTGACCCAGTTGTGGTTGTCGTCCCTCGTTTGTTGGTGGAAATCAGGACTCGTCACTTCACACTACATAGGAACGAAAATGGGCATGAATCAGATTCAGAATCAAATTCCTGGCAGTGTGTCTAAAGTCTAAACAGACCGACTGTCTGTCTAATCTGTCCTCTGTCTGACAAACAACATCAACCAATCAGTTCAAAAAGCCTTCGAAGAAATTTACAACCATGATGTCAGAGTCTCATCCATGGACGGACACTGGTGGAGAGCTGATAGAGCTGCTCCGGCCAGACAATGACAAAGATGAAACAGAAAAAATAGAAAAGAAATGCTGCTCCAGGTTTGGAG
This sequence comes from Thamnaconus septentrionalis, assembly GCA_009823395.1. NCBI lineage: Eukaryota > Metazoa > Chordata > Actinopteri > Tetraodontiformes > Monacanthidae > Thamnaconus > Thamnaconus septentrionalis. The sequence continues at coordinate 14,510,390 of CM020504.1, forward strand.
CAGCAGAGGGAAACAAAACAGCCGTCAAGAAAATGAGAATAAAGTGTGACGTCGAGGGATTAAAGAGGGCAGTCATGTCCGTCTTGGGCTGAGCCGATCAGAGGCGCTCTCTGCTCCTCTGACCGCCGGCGTCACCAGATGCCACGCACGTCAGTGCGTCCACGCCACAGTTGTCGTGGCTAACACTGACAAAGGAGCCCAGAACTCCTCCATCAGGGCGAGGGAGAGAAAGAGAGCGAGAAAGAGAGACAGAGAGAGTGAGAGAGAGTGAGAGAGATAGCGTCGTCCTCTGTCTCCCGGTGATTCATCAGTGTCTTCTGATTTGAACTCAGAGCGACGGCCAACAAGCTGTTGTCATGGTAATAACATACTCTCACCACCGGAGGCGTCATGGGATGTGAGATGAGCAGTGGAGAGGAAGGGGGAGGAGCCTGCAGAGCCTCACGTGGCGAAGCCAACACCTGGCCGACGCAGCTTTAAGGCTTTACATTCACTTGCGTTCATTCATTTCCTTTTCATTTCAGTCCAGCTGAAACCTTGAGCCCGACGGTGACCTTCACCTGACCTCAGTGCACACCTGCCTGCGTCCTGGTTGCGAAGTCTTAAAGCGGTCCGACCGAAACCTGATCAATCTGTGGGTCCAGAACGTGAAGCAGTCCTGAAAGAACACACACACACACACACACACTCAAGCACACGCATCTGCCAAACACACACTCGAACTGATTTTCCATATTGTTTTCCTGAGTGTTGCCCCTCCCCCCTTGGAAGACGGTGGCCAGCAGGGAGGGAGGTTTTGATGAAGGTGACGAAGGTGAGTTGGGGGATGTTTTTTCATAAATGATGATGATTGAGTTGAACAATGACTTCTCCTCGACCCCAATTATTGCAGTAGCAGGATCAGGTGGTTATCAACCATTCCTCACAAAAAAAACAGAGGTGGAGAGAAATTCTTCCACCTTTGCTGCTGCTGCTGCTGCTGCTGCTGCTGCTGCCTCTCACCTCCACCCGGGCGAGCCCACAGCCAGCTTGGACAGCATCCATAAATAAAATGAAGCAAATGTATGATTTGAACAGGCTCGGAGTTGAAGTCAGGTCAGAATTAAAATCTTATGTAAATATATTCGCCATGAGGCTTTGGCTTGAATCTGCAAAAACGCCAAGTCATTATCACCTGAAAGTCGGTGGTTTTGCATTTTATCCGGGTGTTGCTGTCGTGTGTCTTTCCAGCAGCTCGCCGCAGAGAGGCCGTCGGTAGCTTGGAGCGTGTCTTAGCATTCTGACGATAGCGCCGCTGACAGCGTAATTGGGCTACGATGTGACAGAGCGGCGAGGCGTCCTCACATCCAGTGTCAATGCTGCAGTGGTACAGTGGGAAAAAAACAACAAAAAAAAAACAAAGTGAAGGATAATTTATTGCTGCTGCGTGCATATTTGTGTGTGTGTGTGTGTGTGTGTGTGTGTGTGTGTGCCGGGTAAATTGCCTACTCTTGGCAGAACTCTGCACAGACCTTGCTGTGCATCTCAATGAACGCAGCCTGGCTGCAAGAATGAGTCAGTGGCTGTTAATACTGGGAGCTCATTCAGACTCGCCGCGCGCGCGTGTGTGTTTGGGTGGGTGTGAGTGTGTGAGTTGGGGGCAGGTGCTTCTTCGACCCCGGCCTCTCCTCCGTGCCGGTGCTGAACTATTCTGCGTGTGTGCTTTGTTGTCGACCTGCGAGCTCAGGGTCACCTCGACTGTTGTTTTTTAGTTTTTTCCCCTCCCGCCATCTTGAAGAAAAGACTCTTGACATCTCATCGGGATTGACCCGTGTGACAACAACAGCGCGGACAGGCATGGTCACCGGCCGGCAGCCTCTCACAGAGTCTCTGGTGGATCACAGCACAGCTGATGATCCTGCTTCTCCTTCGTGCTTCTTCTCGTCCTGCTCAGCGCTGAAGCCCAGGAGCTCGTGTTGCTCTGCAGGTGAGCTCAGACCTGGTCAAGGTGTTGAGCAGAACCCGGTCAGTGGCCTGGAGACACACACAGTCTCTTCTTAGGCAAGAAACTATGAGAACTAAACCTCCAGCTGTTAGACCATATGGCAGTAACTTCCTATTTCAGTGGAGAAGCTCCCTCAAATCCACTCCTATTATTATTTTTTTCTGCTTCTTTTTTAATTGATAAAGACTCTTGATTCCACAGATGCTATTGGTCACCGCTGTTTGCTTGCTGCCAGCTCACACAATTATTTTTTTCAAGCCAACAAGTAGGACATCCGTTGTGGTTCTTATCTAAATGCTTAAGAAAAAAAGAGTCTTCTAGCAGCCGCAGCCGGCTTCTTCTGATTCAGCGGAAAAAAGCAGGACGGAGGTGAGGAGGACGAGCTGTCACCGAGGACGCTGCGGTTGACTTGGCAACCGAACCTCTGAGGGGCTGCTGGGACGGGAACGGCTGAGGATGGCTGAGAGGATCGTCTCATGAAGACCGCCGTAACGTCAGCTGCTGCTGCTGCTTCACAGCCTGAAGGATGTGGTGGCAGCAGTGAAGATGTCCAGTTTAGCCTCCTCTTCCTCCCCCTCTTTTCCCTCCCTGTTTGCCAGTCATGTGTCTGACTTCCTCCTCCTCCTCCCCCACCTTTTCTTCTTCCTCCTGCTCCCCCCTGACTTCCTCCTCAGCACCGTCATCCTTTCTAGCCTCCCCCACCCCCTCTTCCGCCTTCTTCTCTTTCTCCTCCTCCCCTATCCCCTCACCTTCCTCCTTTTATCCACTCCTCCTCCCTGTTTGCTAATCACATGTCTTGTCACTTCCTCCTCAGCACCGTCATCCTCTCCAGCCTCCTCCTCCTCCTCCTCCTCCTCCCCCTCTCTTGAATCATCACCCTTGTCTCCCTTCTGCAGAGGCGTCTTTCTCTTTTTGTTGACCACAGAAGACCCTGAGGACTAAGGGCTACAGAAACACAAGTCAGACAAACTCACAGTATCTGTTGTCCTTCCCTGGATTTCTGTCTGTTCCAGAGGAATTGTTGCAAAGTTGCTCAGTGCAGCAGAAGAATAACCACATCTGTTTTACTGGCGAAAAACTGATGTTTAAAGGTGGCCACTTCATGTCATGACTCTGTGTGTGCACCTGTGAATCTGCGGTCAAATCTCCAAATCCCCGAGGAGATCTGCTTTCTTAGACTAAAAAAAATTTGGTTTATCTTTACTTTCACTGTATGAAATAACAAACCTACATGAGGACATTTGGCTCCAGGTTGTGTCTTTAAACGTGACGCAGTGCAGGGGAAGAACTTCGGACATTAACCTCTGTTAAGCTCCATGCGTCATGGCAAGTGTGTGTGTGTGTGTGTGTGTGTGTGTGTGTGTGTGTAGCTGCGTTTCCATTACAGTTTTTCGCAAAATAAAAGTAAAATTACGATTTTCAGGTGTTTCCATTGAATGGTGTGAAGCGCATTAGCCGTAGTTCTCTTAAAATCTCATCCCGCTAGAATTCTCGTAATTCTTGCGCGACGTAATTCTTGAATTACATTTGCTTTTGTTCGTTTACATTTGTTTGTTGTCAAGAATGGCTGTTATATTTTTCTCTTTGATTACTTGTAAAAAAAATATTCCATCTCCTTCTCCGTCCAAACATAACGCGCCATTTTCACTTGAAGTGAATTGGTCATGTGACCACGTACGTCACGTCCAGTGACGTGTAAATGCGAAAAAAGTGTTTCCATTACACTTTTGCCATATACCTCTTTATGGATACATCTGAAAAACCACCTCATGAGAGCATCAAAACCTTTTAGCCATATCTGAGAGATTTTTCCAAGTTTAGGTGTTTCCATTACCAGTTTTTTATTGTGATATTTAGGTTTTGCGCAATTACAGGGGTAATGGAAGCACAGCTACTGTGTGTGTATGTGTTTGTGTGTTTTTGTGTGCAGGTGTGTGTGTGCGTGCATGCTTGTGTGTGTGTGTGTGTGTGTGTGTGTCTGTCTGTGTGCATGCTCAGATGAGGGGGCGGGTGAGTATGGACGGACTTCTCTGATGTCAGCCGCTGAGGTCGTGTCTGTGAGGTTGTAAATGTTTGATGGGTTTTGATCCCACCATCTGTCCACCACTGCTGCTGCAAACAGGAAGAGCAGAACAGGAGGACGACGACGGCAGTGGCGGTGAATCAGGCTGCAGCACTGACACGGCACCCAGAATAAAAAGCCTTAAAAAAAACAACCTAGAGTTGCATGTCAGAGGGCTTAGCGCGGCCACATGGCCTGCCTCATGGAATATTTGCATTAGAGCATCCGGGAGAGCAGGAGGGAGACGTTCCTGCTCTTCATCTCCGCATTCACAATCTGTTTTAGTGGCCCAGTGTTGGGTTACACATGAGGGAATCTAACCTCTTTAAATACTCGAGGTAATAATAAAGAAATGAATATATGTAAGAGAGCGAAAGCTTGCATTTTCAGTCAAAGACGCAGAAGCCACAGGAGAGTTCTAGCCAACACTAATGAATCCAGCAAATCTCGAAGTGTTTCTGAAAAACTGCGAAAATACAGAGTTTGTCAAACAACAATGAAAGAAGACGTTGCTGATTAGTATTAAAAGCCCACTTCTGATGATGCCTGATCCTGCATTTGCAACCAGAGGGGTTGTGGAGCAAACCGCGTGAAAAAGAATCAATTTTGAAACCATTTTGGATTTTCTTTAAATACATGGCATTAAAAGCCCCAAAACATTCCCACAGTTGGCTTTTTCATTCATTTCATAAAAACCTCTCTGGATCTCAGGAAAACTGCGTGTTTAGTCTTTTGTTTACAGCCTCCAGCTAAAATTGAAACTCTGCTGGATCTTTCCACTGTTGTTTAATACGACTGGGACAGGATATTGTCTCTGCAAGCTACTTGAGAAACTGCTGCTTGTGGCTCTGATAGCATGAGGCGCCTCTCAGAGAAAAGCTTGTCGCTCTTGGACTTGTTTCGGTTCCGTTACACAAATTTGGTCCTCCCTCTCTTGAGGGCAAGATGTGCTTGAGAAGGTTGTTTCACTATGGATGACAAAGGAACCATATGGAGAGCTGAAGAATCAGGAAGCGATAATCAATACCTGATTGTTGACGGTGGTGTTGGTGATGGTGGGTGGGGTGGGGGCAGGAGTGCGTGATGAGGACACGAGGTCAAAGGTCCCATATTAGAGCCATTTTCTTCTTCATCTTTATTCTTCATGCCGGACTCCAGGGGAGCCTCCTCAAATGATTTATCATCTAAAAAAAAAAATCAAGCAAGCAGAAATTTAGCCCTGTGTTTGCAGCCTCCTGCTAGAATTGATGGGTTGTTGGACATTGCTGGTCAGGTTGTTTGCTGTGCTTTTCTCATGAGTCTCATCTCATTCCCATGATTATTTGGTAGAAAATGGTGGAATTGCTGCCCAACATGAGACACAACGAGGTGGATGGTGGACAAATAGAAGTTACAATTAATATTTTCAGCCTTTTGAGGTTTCATTGACAGCAGCTGTGCAGATGATGAATAAATATATGAAACAATTTATTCATGGAATTTTTTTTTTTTTTTGCTTTTATGGCTATTGACCTGAGTGTGAATGCATAGACGTGATTAACTCTTTGTTTCAGCCATGTATGACACAAATTGACATGCACTAATGTACACGTCAGTTGCCAGGAGCTCAGTCCCACCCAACCCCTCCTCTCCTGCCCCGCCCCACCCCTCCCTGTCGTCACAATGACCCCGTGGGCCGGTCGGTGACTGGCAGTACTGGCCTGTGCAGTTTTAACAGATTGATCATCTACGTGTTATACTCCAATCGATGGCTCTAACTACCAGTGGGCCAGATTGTGAACTCTGCACACCGAGGTCAGTACACACCGCCGAGCCTGCAGGCCCCTCAGGGGTGGGGCCGGGGGCGGCGGTGTGAGAGGGGTTGGATCAATGATTTGACTGAAGGCCCTCGGACTTGCGCCGCCGCCCGCTGCAAAGGTCAGAAGAGTCTCTCGGCTCGACGACAACGCCAACGCTGCTCACGCAGGAATCATCAACCTCTCCTTCGCCGGATTGATGAACTGTGCCAAACTCTGGCGACCCTCCATTCACAAGAGACTCCTTTGCTGTGACTGCCCAGACTCCAGTCTTGAGATGTGATCTGAGATCAGAAGTTCGGTTGCAGAAGAGGAAATCATGCCACACTCTGTGTTGTGCAACTCCACACCGCATTTCAGTGAAGTGAAACGGTCTCAAAGCACACTTGATTTGTTCGCTGAATAGAAATTGTTTTGTTTCATGTTATTGATGATTGAGGATTTAATTTTGAGCTTTTATTATTGGATTTTTATTATTCATACTTCTGTCCTTGTTAAGCTGCCGGGAATGTGAATTTCTCTTGTAAATATAAAATAGATTTCGTTTCGCCTCTAATCTGAAAGGCTTCTTCAGTTTTGAAAAAGGGGTTGAAGAGTCCCAGGTACCTCCTGGTACCTGCTGGTACCTGGGACTCTCCAACCACTTTTTTTCAGAACTGAAGAAGCCTTTCAGAAGAGGTGAAACATCTTCAAGATCACAAGAAAAAGTCCAGGTTCCCTAACTCAACCATTCTATTTTAACATGACCTGGATGACTGAGAACCTTCACAGACATAGACAGAATAAAAGTATCTATCTATCTATCTATCTATCTATCTATCTATCTATCTATCTATCTATCTATAGTTGGCGGCAGCAGATTAGCTTCTCTCGTCTTCACTGGTATAAATTCATTCTCACTTCCTTCCAACCTTCATCACTTTCTCTGAAGGCGGACAGTGGCTAATCCACAGATACATTAAAAGACTTACGGATACGGTGCTGAAAAGTATTTTTTCCCCCCATAGACCGCAATACCAAAATAAACATAAAATGGTTGGCTGGACGCCTCTGACCTGAGACACGGTTTATGAGCAGCTGGGACAAGCAGTGTGGGAGGGGCTGCAGAGAGTGTGTGATGTTACTCGTAGATGTCATGTCATTCTAGAAACACAACGCAAACATCAACGCAAGATTCATTTTTGGGATTGTGTTCCTCTAAATGTAGAGGAACATAATAACTGGAACATAATAACTGCAGTTATTTTTCCATTTCGACATAAATTTCTACCAAGTCATTTATGCTCCCGTATTTGCTGAAGTTTCAGCCTCGAGCGAAGGAGGCAGTTCGGCCTCCACCAGGAGGTCGTCGAGGACTCGGCAACCTCTGGGGGAGGGAAGCGGACCCTATGGCGGTGCGTTCTCTTGGCATGTGAGCCGTTCACAGGCAGCAATGCTGCTAACTGGATCCTCACAGAGCGCTGAGTGCCAAATGAACCTGACACGATGTTGTGCATTAATATTCCTCCTGCAATAATAAACCCCAGAACACTCCCTTTCAATCTAAAGCACCGGACATATGCACAGCGCTCAATGTGAATTTCAGTATAAAAACGCTGAAATATTAATGGAGACAGAAGGGCAGGTTGCTTTGCTGCCAATGTAAAATATGCCAGTTCAGCCCAGAATGTGGATAAAACCTATAATCCTTTAGGACAATTATTCAAATAAAAAAAACAAACATTTGCATCGAACCAGAAGAGGGTTAATGCCTCTGCTTTTCATCATCCATCCATCCACCCCAGCTCTGTGCCCTGGACCTAGGAACCACCTACCATGCCCTATTAATACTATAATAATAATGATCCATCCATCCATTTTCCATACCTGCTTCTTCCTGAGCTCAGGTTTATGGGGGTCTGCTGGAACCTATAATGATAATAATAATAATAATCTAAACTCTGTTTTCTCCGATCTGACAGTGCGGCTCCATCAGACCGAGGCGGCTCTGAGTCAGAGCTGCGGCTGCCTGTGCTGCGTGCTGCACCAGGTCAAGGCTGGAGGTGCCGTTTAATACTCAGCTCAGATTTTGGGGGGATTACAGAGTCGCTGGAGGCGGCAGCGGCACGTTGTCATGTCACAAAAATCTCCAGCTGGTGCCGTGACAGCGTATAGATCATCCAGACCTAAGCTCGCCTCGCGTCTTCTTGTCTTGTCGCCATCATATAGTGCATCAGAGCTGTGTGGAATGATAAGGCACGACACACACACACACACACACATGCAAAAACACAAACCAGTGACATTCAGGCTCTGGGGGAGGACTTTCTATTATTGATGTGGCCACATGCTCTGTTCCTCTGCTTGGGCAGTGTGTGTGTGTGTGTGTGTGTGTGTGTGTGGTGTAGGGAGGTGCAGGGGGCGGGATCAGGTCTGCTTGACTCAGCATTCCTCTGACCATTGGTCTTTCTTTTAGCCTCGGTCAGCATACTGTGTGTGTGTGTGTGTGTGTGTGTGTGTGTGTGTGTGTGCGTGTGTGTACGACATAGACATGCCAGTGAACTCCGCACAGACACACACAAAGACATGCCAGCTGACAAACAGAAATCAGATGTGTGCACGGACCATACGGCAAACAACCCATTTCAGAATTTCATCTTTCAAAATGTTCAACTGAACCATTAAACACCAGTGTTTCCCGTACTTCTGCAGTACAACAGTGAAAAAACAAGAACAAAAAAAACAGGACCAGACAGGTTCGACTGGAAGCTGACAGAGGCAGATTGGATGGTTCCATCCACTTCCTCCTGCATGGGGGGAGAATATAGAACGACTTGGTGAGCGCAGGTCGTCACTGTGACCATGCCCAGACATCTTCTTTGGAAATGCTTAGCATAGCTCAGTTTAGCGCACAATGCTGGGATAAATGTTTTTTTTTATCACTTGTGCAGCTCAGAGGAACGGAACAAGCAAATTCAAAAGTCGGGGTACTGAGATGAGGGAAAAAAGAATTAGGCGTCAATTTGACTTCTTGTTTCAGCGGATATTTGCTCACATAAATATGCGTACACATGCTGGCGCAACACGCACGCACGCAAACAAACACACACACACACATACACACACTCAATGACAGTCACTTCACAGACCCCCAGCTGCTGCTCTGTTGTAATTTATTATCCCCTCTGCACCCAGTGGAGTCATGAAATCAGCCTGGCCTTCGACACACACACACACACACATGCGCGCACACGCTCATACACTCACACACTCAGCCCATGGCTCCTTCTTCAAGCAGGCGCCCCGGCTTGCTACCCAACAGAGACCTCTTTGGCTTAATTAGAACAGAGTCCTTGGGGAGGGCACAGGAGGGCAGGCTGGGCTGGCCGGCTGAAGGATGTGAGAGACTGAGGGAAGGAAGGTTGTCACACACGCAGGAAGTGGAGATGCTCTTCGGTCTCTCTTTTTATTCTTTTCAGGCCATGCCGGTGATCACTGTTTAGGTACGAATTGAGAAAACACTGTCAATTGTCATTTTCAATAAATTTGACCCTGCATCAAGATTTGACTTTTTAAACCCTCATCCTTGTGTTGGAAGCAAGGAACCAATCAGCTTGATTTTGATGTTGACAAAAGCAGGAAATGACGGTTGCAAGATGCCTAAAACCACAGAGAGCGCCCCAGCTGCTACTGAAGAGAAATAGCATGTATGCAGCAGCAGCAGCAGCAGTTTAACTGAAAGACAACAACATTTTTGCTGTAAAAATGCATCAAAGAGCAACACTCATGGCTTTTGCAAGGGAATTTTCTTTTTTAGCTCTCCACTAGCCTGGATTTTTGTCGAGAGTTAAGTAAAACTCTGCAGTGGATGTGCACTGGCTTGACAGCCACGTTGAAAAGATCGCCATCAGACATCATGTGTGTTTTTCTGTTCTTTTGGGTAAACCTGCTGCCATCTTCCAATTATTTTTCTCCACTCTGCACCTCAGAGGAACACTTGCGTCAACGCCACCGGGGGGGACACGTCTATAAATGTTTCGCTCACAACATGTCCCACATTCTAAATATTTAATCCCGTCACCATCAAAAGCCCGGCATGTGTGTCCTTTTCTCAGATCCCCCGAACCTCCTGTCCATCTCCGTCTCATGCACAGCACATGCAAACAAACATTTGCATAATTCACACAAACGCAATCGCTGTCAGGTCACAACCTCCTATTCCCAGAATGCAAACTAACAAAATGCATATTTAATGAGATCCTTGGATGTCTTTTTTTGGGGGGATTTCTAAACTTAGCATGTGCACACATCTACACTACACTGCACTGGGTGCAATTGCACCACGATTATGCCTAAGGTAAGAAGGCGATTAATTTTTTAATGGATTCAATGTTTTATTCATAGCACCTCGACAGTCTTGGACATGGCGGCGCGCACGCCGAGCCTCTGCCAGAATGCGAACACATGGTGGAAGTGGCTGTTAGCCGTCTCATGCAGTGTGCCGATTACACATCTCAGCAGCTCCGAGCAGGGCAATGTTTTTTTGGCCAGAGACTGCGCACATATAGAGCCCATGAATGATTCAATGGCTATTTGTCATTCTCCTTCTGCCTCGTGCTTTGGTTGATGGTGAAAACTCAGGCTGGCTGATGGAGGGACAGCAGGAGGAGGAGACACTTCTGTCTCTTGAGCCACAGAACCTGGTTCTTCTCTCCCAGAAATCAACCTCACTTCCAGAGCGCTCGGCCTCTGGGTTCAACGCAAAGCAAAGGATGATCTGTCCATTCACCCATACATCCATGCATACATCCATCCACCAATCCATCTATCTATCCATTGACGAGTCCCGCCTCCTGCTGAGTCTGTGATTAAGACTTCATGCAAACACAGCGGTTTGCAGAGCACCGCAGATATGAGGAGATAAAACGGAGGAAAGGCGATCACAGAATCAAGTTAATTCGCAAGATCCGTGGCTGACACTAGTGTTAGTCTGCAAATTCTGCTCATTGCAGCGCCGTGGCTCCCTCCACTCAATCAAAATCATTTTGTAATACACCATCACACAATTTAAGGAATAATTGCGCTGTATTTCTGCAGTAAACCGGAAAGAATCTCATGTTACAGCGGACGTCGATGATGTTCTTCTTCTGTATCTAAAAGCAGCAACGTCCTAAAAGAAATTAGTCTGCGATACAGTGAATCTGGGCCTCCCAATGTATTTTCGAGAGGTGACACCATGACTGTGGAAAAGCAAACGGATTTGTTGAATGCATGAAACAACTGTGGTGATAAAATAAATGTGCCACTAGGCTGCTGCTGCCTCCAGGTGCTTGTGCGTCCCGTTTTGGATGTTGCAATCGGACATCTGTAAATCTATTTTTCTGCCCTGCTTTTAATTGGGATTAGCCCACTTTAAGCCGCTCTCGCTGCCTGACCCTGCCAATACCTGCCGTCCCCGCCGCCTGCTCATCTGCTCCGTTCACGCTTAATAATGCAGGGCGCTTGCTGACCCCCTAATTTATCACTCTCCCCCAGCTGGACTTGAAGTGACAGATTTATTAGATGGCCACGCTCGCTGCTGTGTCGCAGCGCTGCCAGTTGAGGGGTCGGCGGTGAGAGAGTGACGGAGTCAGAGCTGCTTGATGACCTCCAGGTGATAATGACCGCGGCGGAGAGAAGGACATGAGGGAGGACGGAGAAAAGAGATGCTGGGAAGGGTGTGGGCAGGTGAGGGAGAAGAAGAGAGTCTGTGTGTGTGTGTGTGTGCCTCTACTGACACATGCTGCAGCAATACGTTCATGTAATCCTCCAGTTACGAAGAATAACTGTGTTTTTGTCAATGCATAAGGCTTTCTCGAGGTGTTCAGGGTACTTGCCACTATGAAAATAAAAATAGTGAAGACACAAAACACACACAGAAAAAGGCGTCGTGGATCGAGGAGGAGGAACGGATGCTGCGAAATACAGGCCGCGTACATGTACGTGTGTGTATGTGTGTGTGTGTGTATGTGTTGTGTTTGGCATCTCGGTTTTCTCACGACCTGACAGCAGCAGCAGCAGCAGCATCGTGCCGAGGTTCTCCTCCGCCTCCCCCTCCTCCACCTCCATCCTCTCCCTCTTCCACCTCTCCATCCTTCCAGATCCCGGTGGGCGGTGCTTACGGGCGGCGTGCTCGGACATCATTCGTGCTCGTAAGCGCACTTGTTGTATAAACCTGGGCGAGGCTGCCGAAGAAGCCGGCCAATCGCACACCGAGGTGTGGCTCTGCGAGGGCGTGTCCACGGCCGCAGAGGGCGGCGCTAGAAGCGGAAGTGCGCCTCGGCTGATCTCTCGCTGTCATTCGGCCACGGTCGGTTCCAGGAGAGAGGGGGCAGCCAAAGCAGCTCACCGGACTCGGCTGACTCTGTCGGGGGGAGCGAGAAAAGCAGCAGACGCGGAGAAAAAAAGAGAGAGAAGAAAACCCCGTCACCGAAAACCGAGGCGGACAATGAGAACCGGGCAGTCGGGATTGTGAGGAGAACCGCGGCCGAGCGTCTAACAGTCAAACTGCCACGTTAACAAAGCGTCGCTGATAACACGGAGAGCAGATTAGAGACAGCTGTGTCATTGAGCAGGCAGGACACGTCAGGAGAAGTAGAAAAAAACCAAGCTGACCGACTGCACCGTAGCCACATCTCCAGAAGCTCGACCCTGACCTGCTCTTATTTCCTCCTCTTGCTCAAGGACAACAGCTCGCCGTCACCCCCGGGAGAGGATCCTGACAAAGGCACCGCCGAGGTCGAACGCGGTTACCAGAAGGTAAAAGGATTTTTCCCCCTTCCTCTCTTCCCTCTTGGCCCGAGAATCAAGCTGTCCAAGCTAAGCTAAGTCATTAGCTTGCTAGCTGACTGGCTAGCGCTCGTAGCTGTGGGAAATGCTAGCTGGCCGGCTAACGCGTCCAGTTTGACTTTAAAACCGAGTGACGGTCGACTCGTCGAGATCGGAACCGCAGGGATAACTGCCGATCTGTCGACGGCGTTTTATTGTCTATGTCTGGAACAAATGTTAATGATATCGAGGTCGAGCACTCGTCGTCGGCTCTGACAGCTGTCAAACAAGGTCGAGCACTCGTCGGAACCTTTCGACGCTTTATTTGGCGAGTTGAATTCGCGATTTTTTTCGCCTTTCATGTGAATGTGAATGTGAATATTCTTGTCAGCGGTTTGTGCGGTTCGGGGGGTACGCCTCCGAATGCACCACTGTGTCAGCCCGACACAGCGGAGCTGTCGGCGGCTGCCAGCGGCTCAGCTGTAGGCTTCCAGGCTGGCAACGTCACGGGGTTATAATTAGCCCGAGGATGTCGGCTAAACTGCTTTTTAAATGCCCAGGCACGGAAGGCATCGTTAAGATGGAACGTTCACGGCGACATTTGTGTGATCGTCATATGTTCGGTGGGGTTGTGAGACGCTGGCTGAGGCTGCTGTTAGATGATGACTGTGCCCCTCACATATTTTCTTAGCAAATCCTCTCATGTGAAGTGGAATGGGAGACAGTTGACTGACCGCATGCCTGTGTGTGTGTGTGTGTGTGTGTGTGTGTGTGTGTCGTTCCACCAAACAGGACCGAACCATCGTGGGACAGCACTTGTGCGCGGGGGCAGAAAACAAATGGGGGATTACGGCTTTGGAGTCCTGGTTCAAAACAACACTGCCAACAAGTCGGCATTCCCGGTCCGGATCCACCCGCATCTGCAGCCCCCACACCACCACCAGAATGTGTCGCAGAGCCCCGCTGCCTTCATAAACAGCAGCGCAGCCGCGGGGAATGGCACGGCAGGAGGCTCTCCCTGGCTCTTCCCCGCCTCCGCCACCCACAGCAGCGTGCAGGATGAGATCCTCGGGGGCCCCGACAAGCCCAAAGCACAGCAACAGGAAATGCAGGAAACGCAAGAAAAGCAACAGCAGCAGCAGCAGCCGCAGCTCTCCCCCGGGAGTCACCAGGAGGGTGGAAACGGCGGCGGGATCATCTCGGAACTGGAGAAGGCCCGCTCGGAGGAGGGGAAGGCGGACAGCGTGGTGTCTGAGGGCGGCGGTGGGAAGGACAAGCAGCTGCGCCTGGAGTCTCCCGTCCTGACGCCCTTCGACTACCAGGAGACGTCCGGTCCAGTCCAGTCCAGCTCCGCCTCCACGTCGCTGTCCAGCTTCAACAACTGGTCGGCCGCCATCCCCCCGGCGCCGTCCACCATCATCAACGAGGACGTGAGCTTCTTCAACCCGGCCTCGGCCAGCAACGGGCCGCTGCTGTTCCAGAACTTCTCGCACCACGTCAGCCCTGGCTTCGGTGGGAACTTCTCCCCTCAGATTGGGCCGGCAGCGGCCGCCGCCCTGTCGCAGCACCACCCGGCCCCCCCACCACCACCGCCGCCGCACCCCCACTTCCAGCACCCCCACAACCAGCACCAGCAGCACCGCCGCTCCCCGGCCTCCCCGCACCCCGCACCTCCCTTCCCGCACAGGAATCCGGCCTTCGGCCAGTTGCCGCATTTGTCCAGCAGCCTGAGCAAGCCGCCTTCCCCCTGGGGGCCCGCCAACTACCAGAGCCCCTCCCCCTCCCCCGCCTCCTCCACCTCCTGGAGTCCTGGCGGGGGCTACGGCAGCGGCGGCGGCGGCGGCGGCTGGGGCGGCTCCCAGGGCAGAGATTACCGCCGGGGCCTGAACGGAGGGATGACCCCCATCAATTCCATCTCACCGCTCAAGAAGACCTTCCCCAACAACCACCTGGCCTCCCAGAAGTACCCCAGGAACGGCCCGGCGGGCTTCAACCCAAAGTCCTGGATGGACGACGGCGTGGGCCGCGGCGACAACATCTTCCCCTTCCAGGTCAGTCCGCCTGCCACGGCCTCCTTTTACCACGTCTGCCGTAATTATGGCGCGCGAGTCATGTGATTAGCAGCCGCCGGCCCCGTGTGTATGCTGGATATGTTGTGCGCTCCCAGCAGCAGCAGCATCGGCAGCTGCGTTTCACCACTTGCTGCTCAAATCATTAAACGGTGCTCCTTTTATGGTTTGCTGTTAATTTTAATACAGTATGCAGTATAGCTGCTATTTTTAGCCAGGAGGGTTCGATGGGGAGGGGTTGGGGGGGAGGGGCTCGGTTTTCCTCTGTTAGCTCAGAAATCAGCAGCGGGATTGTGCAGCGGCGCAGCTGCAGGTCCCTGATGATGACGAATGCGGCTCTTGTCACTGTGTGCCACACATGCAGCCGGAGGGTGGGGGAGGGCGGGGGTTAAGACGGTGAGTGGATCACGAAAAGAGGGCGGGGCCTGATGACTAAAAAGGGCGGAGAGAAAATATGCATATGGCGTCGTCGCAGCAGAACGCAGCCAGGCCTTTTTTTTTATTTTTTAGATTGCAGCCAGAAGCAGAAATGATATTGCTGGACGAACCCGGAGGCAGGCGGTGCAGTGGATTTATGGCCGCGGCCCAACGGCCTAATGATTTTCAGGGTGACTTTATTAATCACCCGGGTCACGGCTGCCGTAAACCCCGCACCCGGGTTCAAGAAGCTGCTCCCCGGCGCCACCGTGGGACCAGCATGAGCAGCCGCACACACCGCTGTTCTGGTCGCCTGCTGTGGTTTTATGATGGCAGGAGGAGGCGATGGGATTGATGGGAGAGGTGAAGGCAGCGAGGCAGATGAATTCATTCTATTGATCCGGCTGGTGATTGATTGTGTTGAGAGGAGGCGGAGGAAGAGAAGAGGAGGAGGAGGACCTGATGAAAGTAGACAGGAAGCTCCTGGTCTCCTGGTCCTCTGGTGCCCTGCTTCTGGTCCCCTGGTTCCCTGCTCCTCTGGATCTGGTTCTCTTGTTCTGGCCCTCTGGTCCTCTGGCTTGGATCCTCTTGTCCTCTGGTTCTGGTCCTCAAGTCCTCCGGTCCCCTGGTCGTCTGGTCGTACAGCTGCTGCTGCTCAGTCATAGCCAGCTACCCTTGAGTCCGGTGTTATTTATCTAGGGAACGAGTCAAAAAAGTCTCTAATTCGGTCGAATCGTCGTCATCCACAAACAAGAGCGCTGCGTTGCGACCTTTAGCAGCTTTTTTTTTTCTTTTTTCTGCCACATCATCCACTTAATGTCTCAGCCAACCACTGATGCTACTCTGACATGTCTGGACACGTCCTGGGTGGCTGTTTCTCCTCAATAAGTGGCACCTTGAAGCGTCTCATCATCATCAGCACACACTGCTAATAACCTCTGGTAGTTTACACAGCAGACCAGAAGGTTCAGAGGCTATGTGAACCTGCTGCATCACGATCGGAACATCACTCTGTGTGTGTGTGTGTGTGTGTGTGTGTGTGTGTGTGTGTGTGTGTGTGTGTGTGTGTGTGTGTGTGTGTGTGTGTGTGTGTGTGTGTGTGTGTGTGTGTGTGTGTGTGTGTGTGCCTGGTCATTCTTCTGGGTGTGCTCTGCCATCGTCATTCTTCCATTTTGAGCTGAATCTAGCTTCCATTTTGAGCTGAATCTAGCAGCGCCGCCGCCTGCCGTCGCCGTGTTCCAATCTGATCTGCCAAAGTAGCGGCGCCGTCCCTCCGTCCCCGCGCTCCCGTCGCCCTGCGAGGGCAGATGGAGGGCGGGCGGCAGAGACGAGCATATGCGCCGCATCTGAGTGGGGAGTCGAGAAAATAAAAAGAGAAAATTTGGCTTTTCTTCTGTTTCTTTTTTCACTTCCGCTTTTGTAGCTGCGGGAGTGCAGAGCGCCCAGTGAGCAGAGACTCCTGGAGGTCCTCGGCGCTCGGCGCTCCGACTCCAGGAAGAGGCTGCTGCCACGTTCGGGGCCTCAGTCTGGGTTTCTGTCCGTCAGATCCGACGGCGAGCCGCCAGTGTAGTTGCTACCTTCCAAAATAACCACTACCTACCTGCACTGGGCACGTGGCCGCTGGTAATTTTAGCCGCCATGTGCGACCGATTTAGTCCACAAATCCCATCCAGTCCAGCAGCGTATTGACTGAAGGATTTATGGAGAGACAGGAGGAGGGAAAAAAAAACCCTCATCTGCAGGCGTTTTTCATCTGTTGGATGGAAGATACGCAGCATATTGGTCCGTGCATGTAGATCACTTTGAACCTTAAAGAGACTCCTGTTCAATTAGGAGGTGTTGTGTTGTGTTGAGGGTGGGAAGTCTCCACTGAGTCCGTCTGCCTCAACGCCTCGGCAACACTCAGGATTTTAGTATCAACCTGATGCCAAGTCAATACAGGGCGACTATTGCCAATACCAATACTCTTACTTGAAATCATTTTAATGATTTTTGCCTTTAGCAAGTCGATTATGGTCATCGTAAAACACAGGATAAATATTTATGCAAATAAACGTCTTTTTTATGAAGTAACTGCAATACAAAACAATTTAACGGTATAAAATAAACTATTTCCCCTTTCGCTGTACACAATGGCCAAAGAAAAAAAGTCACTGGTGGAAAATAAAGAAGTGACAGTGTAACAAACTGTAAACATAATGATGTCCGCAGCACAACGGAAACAACCTTCCATTACACGCGGATATTTGTGAAAAATTAAGTCAAGTTGCAAGTCCTTCAAGACCAGAGAAGCGAGTGGGGGAGGAGCTACACTTTTTTCCTTAGACAGACTCGCGTAGAAACTGTGCGCTCTAGAAGAAAAACCGCGACAGAAATATGGATCTCATCGCGCAAGCACCGATCCGATACTCATATTCACCTCGGCGTCGATACTGTGGATGTTTCCACCGACGCTCTCCAAGCCCTGCTGTGGATGTTGTCTTCTCGCTGACCTTCCCCTCAGCCTGACCGCGGTACGGCCGCAGTTTGGAGTCTCCTTCCTGCTTGTCGGCAGGTGGAGCTGTGAGGCCTGCTCCCGCGCGGAGTCAGGTGGACGGCGCCGACCGCCGTTGCTAAATGGGGCCGTTGACCCGCAGCGGCCCCGAGAGCGGAGAGCCAGGACAGGATATTGTCTCACTAAGCCACTTGAGTAACTGCTGCTGTGTGCGCAGCTCAGACATATTGCAGCATTTCGTGGCTCTGTCCTCAAAGCCGGCGCCTCACCGGGCTCCGCTCAGCAGATGTTGTTGGCCTTAAGAGGTTTTTTTTTTCTTCTCCTACTTCTCCTTCATTCTCCCTCCGTTCAGTGTGAGATTGATCACGGCGACGGCGAGGGAACCAGTTTGTTTGGAGAGCTGAACTGAGGAGAATCAGACGGCGATAATTAGCGCGCGGAGGCTGCAGAGGGCCCGCACTCAACCCGCTGCCTCCTCTTTAAGTTTTGGACTCCAGCAGAGCATCTGTGAGATGAATCATCTCGAAGCTGCTCGAGATGTCCAGAAGGCAGCAGCAGCAGCAGCAGTATCAGCACATTTAGCCCCGTGTTTACAGCCAACTGAACACGACTGATTAGTCGGGGCGGGGGGGGAATAAAACCAAGGCGAGTGGTGGAGCCAGCACCTGGTGGTGTTGGTGGGGAGAGGTGTCAGTGCCCTTGGTGACATCACACATAAAGCAGGCTTCTAGGGCTGTGTGTGTCTCAACGCACACTAGTGTCACTGCAGCAGCAGCAGCAGCAGCAGCAGCAGCAGCAGCAGTAGAGACACGGGCTGTTGGTGCAAATGCTAAACGCTAATGTGATTCTTAAACAACAGCATCCACACGTGAACACTGTGGAGGTGTGAAGCCAGACGTAGCTTCGCCTTCTACTCGTGTGCTCCTTGGAACACGGTTGTGGGTTTGGTGAGCTGCGTTGGCAAACACACAACTGACTGACTGACTGCAGCTCATCACGGCTGCCCTTCGCACACCCTTGACAAACGCTCTGAGACAGGAAGAAGGCGCGTGCACGCGTGTGTATGTGCGTGCGTGTGTGTGTTAGCCCTAATTAGTCCCTGGCCACTGTCTCTCCCACGCATACCCCCTTCTGGGGGGGGAGCACCGATCAGAGTGCGAGTGTGTCGGTGTGAAAGTGTATGAAGCCCAGTTCACTGCTGCCTCGGTCTAATTCCCCAAGCAGAGTCGCAACCCCTGCCTCTGTCACACAGAGACACACACACACAGCACTGAGTCAGACCAGGGATATTGTGTGTGTGTGTGTGTGTGTGTGTGTGTGTGTGTGTGTGTGTGTGTGTGTGTGTGTGTGTGTGTGTGTGTGTGTGTGTGTGTGTGTGTGTAAACTGGTTGCAGGTCCTTGAGACGCTGCGATCAGGAAGAAGTCTAATCGCAGCCATCAGACGCTGGAGCGACTTCTTCTTCTTCTTCTTCTTCTTCTTCTTCTTCTCTCTTCTTCTTCTTCTTCTTCTTCTTCTTCTTCTTCTTCTTCTTCTTCTTCTTCTTCCTCTTCCTCCTCGCCTCACAGCAGCCGCGTTACTGCTTTCCCACCCTCCATCATCCCGGCATCGCTTTCATCTGCCACCCCAGCTCCCCTTCCTCCTCTCCCTCCTCCTCCACCTCCACCCCCTCTGCCCTTTGTCTCACGGATGCGATCAGAGAACTTGGAATGGAATTGAATTCTTTATTGTCGTTATACAGGAGCACAACGAAATTTAAAAGTGCCTTCCTTCGGCGCATTCATACAAAAAAGAGCAATAAATACTAAAAACCATAAATACTGGAGAAAAAAACACATTGTACACAACACTCACACCAAATTCAACACGGTCACATTCTGCCGTTACTGCACTATGCCCCTATGTCTGCTTCTTGACTATTCAGTGCAATTATGGGCTCAGGCGTAAAAACAGTTTTTCAGTCGGGTTGTCCTTGCTTTTAGGGTCTCGGCCAGGTGTGGGAAGAACCCTCCAGCCCGCTACCTCGTATCGCGCCTGTGAATTATTGCCTCTGTGCTTGTTCCGTTCCCCTCTAAATCTCTCGTTCTTTTTTTTTTTTTGCCGTAAGTAGCAGGTGACGTGTACGAGATTAACGGCCGGATTAATGAAACACAGCGTGTCGCGTATTTAATCACGTAGAGCGACGAGGGACGCTGCCGCTGTTTACGGCTCCTCGGGTTGCTGCTGCTGCTGCTGTCGCTTCATCTATCTGAAACGTTTCTAATCAACGGAGTGGAGAGATTTTAACGTGGCTCACGGTGTGAGAAAGAAGGTCGGTCAGTGCTCGGCGCCTCCTGGCGGTTTCCAGCGTACACGGTGCACGTTGGGCCCCATTCATGAGCCATTTGTTGGTTGGCAGTCGAGTTCGAGGCGACGAGACTCGCCGTGAATGAATCCGTCGTCGCCAGATTAATTGGTTTCGGGCCTTTAAGCAGCAGCAGCAGCAGCAGCAGCAGCAGCAGCAGCAGCAGCCAGACAGTTAACAACAGGTCGTCTGGCTGTTCCTCCAGGTGCACTGCTCAACTCTGGTGCATGTGTTCACACCCCTGTACTGGGGTTAGCCCGAGCACTCACTCACTCACACTCACTCACTCACACACACACACACACACACATCCAAAGGTTTTGTGCCGTTTGTTGGCTGCACATCTGGTGTGTGAAAGGCCTCAGTGGTCTGAGCAGCGGCTCCGTTCAACAAGGAGCCTGTTTGAAATGGATGGAAAAACACATTGGACAGGAAGAGAGAAGTGGTTCATTACTTTTGCACCAACATAGTCTCTCGCTCTTTCTCTCTCTCACACACACACACATGCACGCACGCATCCAGAAATACTGCACTGTGCTGCCACTTGTCAGGGCTGCATGCTAGCTAGCCGCTGACAGTTAATATACTTTCCATAGTAACGGCTCCTGGCCGGGCCCCCGCTCTGTTTGTTTTATTTGACCGGCCGCCGTCCGCTAAGTCCACACGAGGCGCTGAGGCGGATATGAGAAAATAGTCGGCATAGCCTGGCCCACGTCCCCGTGTTGACGTTTGTTTTGAGGGAGAGCAGCATGCACCAGGCTGCGGCCGTCCTCCCCTTTTAGCCTCCCATCGGTGGCGGGACGCCGTCCGAGCGCCGCTCCGATGCCTTTTGGCCACAGCCGACGAGTTTTGGAGCCTCCTCCAGGGAGAGCGTGGCAGGCTCCCAGCGCGGCGGCTCTCTGGCTCATCACAGCGGCCGCACAACGAGCTGTTGGGCTCCGGGAGGGGAGTGGGGGCGGGGGGTGGAGGCGGGGTTTTCCCAGCAGCCTGACTGCACCCCCAATCACCCCACACCCCACCTCCCCCGGTACCCCTGATGGTGTAACGCCAGTGTTTGTGTGAAAGGTGGCGCTCACCGCAGACCTGCAGGTTGTTGACCTGGTTACACCATAAACTGAAAGATCTTAAAGAGGTCACTCACTCACTCACTCACTCTCTCTCTCTCTCTCTCTCTCTCTCTCTCTCTCACACACACACACACACACACACACACACACACACAGGGACTGAGTGTTGACAAAAAGTGTTGGAAGGAGTAACAGACGGAACACAGACTGCCTCCTAATTTTGCCCCTAAGCCTTGAGAAAATGCGAGTCAATTTTCCATCTATTTGCACGTGAGACCAGCAAAACAAAATTCTGATTTTTTTTGCATATCGGAAGTTTGGATTTTTGTAGTTTTGGATTTGTTGTATTAATGTATTAATGGAAATGGAAAGTGAAAATCAGAGGAAATGTGAATATTTACTTTGTGAGGACATTTACAGTGGCGCCCCCTAGGTTTTCTGCTTGTCTCACTGCAATTTTAAGTTACTGGGCCCCTAGTAAAAAACAAAACAAAACAAAAAAAATTCATCTGGAGTCCTGAAGCTGGATATTTCCAGTGGGGAAACGTACAGGACAAGGCTGTTATCTGCCTGGTTGGTTCCACAGCTGACGCTGTTGTCGAGGACTTTTCTCGGGTTTGTGTTGGCCTTCATCACACTGCTGTGGTTGTGTCGCCATGTTTTCACTTGAGAGTTGAGCCGAAGCCTCCAGCTGTCTTTTTAAATAGAGACTTGTTTTTTTTATTTTTTTATGACACGGTGTGGAATGAATCCCTTCATGTGATGCCGCCCAACTGGCTGGATCAAGGCACCGTGTGGTGGCGATGTAGTAGCGGGGAATGGCCAGCGGGTGTTTCAGCTGGGTGGAGCCGCCTTCAGAGCAACGCGACTGCGTCCTTTCATAAGTGGAAATGCTCTATTCAAGAATGCTAATTATTAGCCAGCGGAGAGGTTCCTTATAGCGACTGTGCCTCACTGAAAGCATCCATTTTGTGCCGCGTTTATACGCGCTGACCTCCCTGGCTTTTAACCCGGTGTTTGTGTCGGGTCTCGAGGTTTCCAGCGGAACCGGAATGACATTTCAAAGCCACGGCATCAGCACGTCGTCGCTCCCTACGCAATTCTCCACCGCAGCTGAATTCACGTGCTCGTAAAAACACACAAAACGCTGCGTGTCCATGGGTTCCATGGCTGCTGCGGAGGAAGAAAAGTCTCCTTCAGTCGTGAGCAGACAGTCGAGAGGAGGAAGGAGGGAAAAAAAAGAAGCGATCGTGACTAAAGTCTTTAGTCATGATGAGCAGCTCCTCGTGGCCGGCCCAGTCACCGGCCGCGTGCCGTGACTTTTCTGCCGCATGAATATGGAAAAGAAATGTTCTTTTTTTTTTTTTTTTTTACAGGAGGTCATTTATTTTGATGCATTTCTGCTTTTGACGCGTCACGACTTTGCAGCATGACTGGAAATACGAGGCTGAGGGTAAAGGGGAAAAAAAAGGAAGGGAATGAGTCAGTCATGTGATGTTGGTGCCCTCTTTTATTTAGGAGTCTTAGTGTGGATGTGAACGTGGACGATGTGAATTTCCCTCAGCTGCTGTCGGTTGTTTGGTCACGGGAGGCAACCGAGTATCAGTTTGTGGCACCGCCGCCTCCAGCCGGCGATACTCTGTGTTTCTGAGGTGGAGTCCAGACAGAAGCCTTATCAGCAGGACACTGTGTGTGTGTGTGCGTGCGTGCGTGCGCAGTCTTTGTGAGTACACTCCATGTGGGCGTGTGCGGGTGTTGACACGAGTTGTGTGTGTGTGTGTGTGTGTGTGTGTGTGTGTGTGTGTGTGTGTGTGTCCGCCCGCCCACGCAAACATCTCCAGTATGGCCGGTATGTCGTAGGTGAGGAGCAGAACCGGCTCTGCTCGGTCCAGACAGCTCGGCAGAAGTGAAGCATCCAGTTATTTTTGTGTTTCGTTTTTGTGTTTTTTTTTTTTGTTTTTTTGGCCCGAGATTTTAGATGTAATTGCTTGTGTAAAAAGAATCTGCAAGCAATGTTCAAGTTCAAGTGCAGCACAGTCCAGCTAGTTTTGTGTGCTAAGAGGCACTGACATTAGCTGCGTTTCCATTGCAGTTTTCCGCAAAATAAAAGCAGTATTTCTAAAGTTTTGATGAAGTACAATTGCAATTTGCAGGTGTTTTCATTGAATGGTGTGAAGCGCATAAGCCGTAATTCTTGTAAAATCTTGTCCCACGAAAATTCTTGTATTTCTCGCGGATGTAATTCTTGTAAAATCTTGTCTCGCGAGATTTATGAGAATTACGTTTGCTTTTGTGTGTTTACGGTTGTTTGCTGTCAAGAATGTCAAAGAATTGTTATACTCTTTTTTTTTTTAAAATTACTTGCATAAAGTATTCCTCCGTCCAGATATAACGCTCACTTGAAGTGAACTGGTCACGTGACCCCCGTACGTCACGTCCGGCGACGCATAAATGCGAAAAAAGTGTTTCCATTACACTTCTGCAATGTATCTCTATATTGATACGTCTGAAAAACCTTTTAGCGATATTTGAGAGGGTTTTCGAAGTTTAGGCGTTTCAATTACCAGTTTTTTATTACGATATTTAGGTTTTGCACAATTCTAGGGGTAATGGAACCGCAGCTACTGTGTACAGCAGGGGGCGACGCTAATGAAGCATATTTTCAAACCGTATTTAATCCTGTTATCCCGCTGTAAAGCTAAAAATGAGGTCGTTTGCAGCTGTTTTTCTCCGCGTGTATGTGTATGTCAATCTTCACGTCCGGTGTGTTTGGCAAATCTGAACATTTGTCACCTTTCTCTCCCCCGACTGCAGGAGCGAACGAGGTCCTTCGACAGCTTCAACATGAACACGCTGGAGAGCTCGCTGATCGACATCATGAGGGCGGAGCAGGACACGCTGAAAGGTGACGACCACGATGTGCGGCCGCTGGGACGCCTTCACACACAGTTGGCAGCAGTCTCATCGTTGTCTGTGGCACTCCGAGCTCCGGGCCTCTGAGACGGCTGAGGGCTATTCAGTCCAATGAAAGTTGCTCGTCTGGCGCATGAAGCCTGTAAAGTCCAACATCTTGAGTTTACTGGTGG
This sequence comes from Thamnaconus septentrionalis, assembly GCA_009823395.1. Classification (NCBI taxonomy): domain Eukaryota; kingdom Metazoa; phylum Chordata; class Actinopteri; order Tetraodontiformes; family Monacanthidae; genus Thamnaconus; species Thamnaconus septentrionalis. The sequence goes on from CM020504.1 coordinate 14,534,493, forward strand.
GCCTGGGAGAGCGTGTGCAGTGGTGCCACTTCCCAGCATGCCTCTGT
>CM020504.1:14539539-14559539 GCA_009823395.1 Thamnaconus septentrionalis
AAGATGATGACAGAGGTAGTTATGCTTCCTAATCGTACACACGTTTGAGGTGCTTGTATAAATTAGGAGTGTTTCCTTGCAGTACTGCGATTAAGCCAAAACACTGTTTTGCTTGCCACGTTCTTTAGACTTTCGTTGTCTCGTCTGAAACTAAAAAACTTCCAGACCACGGAACGTCATCCCTCTTTCGGCACGAGGACGGTGCAGTTTGTTTTGTTCTCACCATGGACTGACGCCTTCTCTTGAAAATTAATTTTGTTGACAAACGACAAACGTCGCCTGTTTTTTTTCTCACTGACGGGTTAAAAAAAATCTGCTCAACATCTCTGGTGTCGCTGCACTGTGATCGTCCACGCGTCTCTCACTCTCTCTCTCTCTCTCTCTCTCTCTCTCTCTCTCTCTCTCTCTCTCTCTCTCTCTCTCTCTCTCTCTCTCTCTCTGTCATCTCTCTCCCTGTCTCTCTCTCTCTGTCTCTCTCTCTCTCTCTCTCTCTCTCTCTCTCTCTCTCTCTCCTCTGCCCGTGTTGTCGTTTCTCCTCTCGCTCGCGGACTCCGGGGCCGCGCCGTTTGCTCCGCAGAGGGCCGGCCGGCCTCGGCCAGATCGCTGGGTCACATGACTGAGGTCACATGGCCAGAAGCGGCGCCCCGTCCCGCCTGGGGGCCACAGATGGTGGCGGGCAGTGGGCGGGACCCTCGGTCGCCCAGATTGAGTTCCTCGCTCTCTCTTGATCCGTCGCTCCGTCTCATCTTCTCGCTGCTTTTTATCAGCTGGGTTTTTTTCATCTCTTCCAATCTATTTTGCTCTCTCTTTCACCCAGACACACGCACGCACATACACACACACACGCCTCTTTTTTATAGCACTCCCCGCTCTTCTTCAATCTGCTCTCTCTCTCTCTCTCCCTCGGCCGCTGACCTCCTCCACGGAGTTTAACATCCATCTGGGTTGAAAAGTCCACGAGGCAGCGGAGGATTATTGCTTGTGCGCTGGTCGCTGCTGCCTCTGCTCCCTCCTCCTCCTCCTTCTCCTCCTCCTGCTCCTCTTCCTCCTCCTCTTCCTCTGCACGCCGGCAGGGTTTTAGCCTTTCCGACACTCCTCCGACACGTTTTCATTTGCTTCACTCGGCCCCCCCGTTTTTAAAGGAGCTTTGCCCCCCCACCCACCCATATCCCCACACCCCCCCCATCGCGCGTTTGATTAAATGGAAGATGTAGATAAGAGGAGCAGCAGCAACGGCCTTGTGGGCAAACCGACCTGATGAATTTGACTTGCTTTTTGCTTTTTTACATTTACCTTACTTTTAATTCCTTGTGCGTACGGTGAACTGGGAAACAAATTTTCTGCAAAATTCTTTTCCTAATTTCCTTTCCTATGAATCTGGCGAAACTGACTGGAAGCAAACAAGCCACCATTACTGGAGTGTTGCACCTCCATGAACAAACAAATGAATGAATGAATGAATCATTCATTCATTCATTCATTCATCTTCTATACCCGCTTATTCCAATTCAGGGTCACGGGGGTCTGCTGGAGCCTATCCCAGCTGTCTTAGGGCGAAGGCAGGGTGACACCCTGGACAAGTCGCCAGTTCATCGCAGGGCCAATGAATGAATCATTCAATCAATTAAGTTTTTATTGACATGAAGGTCACAGTGCAACGTTACAATACATTGCTGTATTGTTTGTTACTTGTAAAATAAATTGTTTGTTGTTTACAAGCTGCTCACTGCAGTTTAGTAAGCAGAGAGTTTCTCTGAGTTTCTCTTTAGTAAGCCGGAGAACCCGGAGGCTTACTAAATAATACAAGATATTAGCATTAGCGTTATTAGCATTAACATAAAGTCTGTCCCGATTTCTCTTCTTCAATCTATTTCTATAAGCTATTGCTTATGGCTACCTTCATGGCCACCTTGAGGCTGGGAGTGTCTAATGCTGTCCAACCAACTAGCCACGATGATGCTAACTGTTGGCTGTCACCGACACTGATGAGATGTCCCCAGTGTGAACGCATTCAGAATGGCGGCGTCACAAGTTGGTGTTTTTTGTTGTTGTTGTTTTTTAGCAGGGGGCTGCAAACAGTGGGCTAAATATGTCGGTTTGCAGAAATCTGGAGGGTTTTTGGTTGATTGCTGGGATGAAGTCTGATGTTCCTCTGCGTGCAGCAGAAGGAACCCTGTGCACTTCGGGTCCTTCGCGGTGACGTGCAGCAAAAGTTGTCCGAGGTTTTTGTGGCTACGGCAGCTGGTTGGCGACGGCTCCTCCTACCGCCTGAGACTGATTCACCGCTGATTCATGCAGCAGAGTGAGGGTGCAGGGAGGGAAGACAATTGAGTGTGCAGCCTCTGTTTTCAGGAGCCACCTGCTGGGTTTTTTTCCCCCTTTATTTTATAATCACCTTCTCCTCTTGGTTTGTCCTTGTTCCACATGCAGCCAGGAATTATAGCCGGAGACGAGGTAAAATATCCCGACGTGTCGACATGATGTCATCTCTCCGGCTTAATTTTTTATAGATTCCTCATCCTTTTGCAGTGCGTGCTGCTTTATATTTATTTATTGGTGTGGTTCTTTTTGTTCGTTTATTTGTTTCATTGCAGGGTTGTGGTTGTTCAGTGAATGCACCGTTAAAGCTGTGAATTCCTCCGATGTGTGTTGTTTGTCTTGCTGCATGAACGTCTGTCTGCTGTGGATTATTCTTCTACTTCTTCTTCTTCTTCTTACTTAAAGCCATGATGGTCATGTAGCAATGTGCATCTTCCATCCTCTGCTCTGTCCTTCTCTCTGTGCTCTGCGTCACACACACACGTATAGGTACTAGCAGAATCAGGCACATGGCCTTTCACACACTCTCTGTGTCGTGCGCACACACACACACACACACACACACACACACACACAGCAGGGCACTGTGAGCTCAGGCTAACTCCCTCGCATAAATCTGTATAAAGCAGCTCAGGCCGGCTGTAAAGGAACAGGAATAGTCCTGGCGAGGGCTTAACCTCCTCCGGCCAACCAACCTGCAGCCACTTCCTCCCACCCCCTCAGAGGAGTGGGGGTGGGGGCTGTAAAAAAGCCCAAACCAGTTTTGAAGTCGGGCCAAACATGTGGCCCGACAGGTATGCCGTGCAGAGTCACGCCGGCCCTCAGGAGCCCCTCCCACCAAGCAGGAACAACAACAACGCAGTCCAGCTGGGCTGCAGGAAGCCTCCAGGGAGGCTTTCCACACCTGAATGTCAGAGCCGTGAGCTTCTCATCTGCAACAGTGAAGCAGCGATGGTGGAAGAAGTCAAAGCAGGGCTCCTTCCTCTATCTCAATAACAACTCAGGGTCTAGACCAGGCATGGGTGGGCAAACTACGGCACGGGGACCATATGCGGCCCGTTTTCAATCCGGCCCACCAAACTCGAAGAAATTATAATAATAGTAAGTAAGTAATAAAATAGTTGTATTTAATCATTTTTTTCAGTGTTTCAAGAAAGATTTGCTCTTTTGTTTATTTTCAATTGACACACGTTTTACACCTTTTCTACATGTTGCATGATATATATTTTTCTTGTCCTCTGAGGTGGGTCACCGAACCACTCCATCCATCTGCTCCTGCTCCGGCCCCTCTGTCAAATTTTACAACCCATTGTGGCCCGCCGGTCAAAAAGTTTGTCCAGCCCTGGTCTAGACCATCAGCCTTTTACATACACAACGAGCTCCAACTCTGCTCTTTTCATCCATGAGCTGGTTCCAACCGGCTGGTCTGTCAGCACCACCTGCCTTTAAAAGTTCTGCTGACCGAGGACGTGTTGGCTCTGGAAGTGGAAATCAGAACCTGTCCTGCTTCAGGTTGTGTGAACCTGGGACTCTTCCTCCATCCATCCATCCAACCATCCATCCCTCCCTCCCTCCTCTTCCACCCTCCCTCTTCTTTGCCTCCTCCAGGTATTAGACTTGTGTGGAGCATTTTATCTTTTTTTTCTTTTTTTCTTAGCCTAGTTTCAGTGTCAACAGGGACGTGTCGAGGGAAACGCCCGGTCGTTCACACATCGGCCTCCGCCGCCTTTTACCTCCCTGTGTCTGCACGCGCTCCGTGACCTGTGTTTCCAGTGAGTCGCCCTGACCGCGCCCTCTCTCCCCTCCCCCACCAGGCCACTCCTCTCTCTTCCCCATGGAGGACGGTTTCCCTGACGACGAGCGCGGCGACCAGGGCCTGGCCGGCCTCGGCTCTCCGCACTTCCAGCACCAGAACGGCGAGCGCGTGGAGCGCTACTCACGCAAGGTGTTTGTGGGAGGACTGCCGCCCGACATCGACGAAGGTGAACAGTCTGGGGTTTTTTATTTTGTTTGTTTGTTTGTTGTTTTTGCACTCAGACACCTGGAGGTGTTCGGGAAATAAGACGGTTTGTCTGCTGTGTTTTCAGATGAGATCACAGCCAGTTTCCGCCGGTTTGGACACCTGTTTGTGGACTGGCCACACAAGGCAGAGAGCAAGTCCTACTTCCCTCCCAAAGGTGGGCTGATCATCAAAACTGATCTTTCTCATCATACTTCACTGAACTCAACTTATCTTCTTCATAATAAACACAAGAAGCTGCAGCGTCACCCGGAAACATTCAGTTAAACGACGGGAATCAAGTTGAAACAGGAAATGAATGCACGCATTGTCCAGTCTCTGATGCCCCTCCAGCCCTCAGCCCCAGTAACCCCGCTGTGTTTGGCGCAGGCTACGCCTTCCTGCTGTTCCAGGACGAGAGCTCGGTGCAGGCCCTGATCGACGCCTGCATCGAGGAGGACGGCAAGCTCTACCTGTGTGTGTCCAGCCCCACCATCAAAGACAAGCCGGTCAGTGGGGGCACGTGCACACACACCCACACACACACACACACACACACTGCGGCACTGTAATGAGATCAGAGAAACTCTCTGCTGTGACTTTAACTTGACTTTACAAGCTGCTCACTGCAGTTGAGTCCTGGAGCTGACCCTGTGTGTGTGTGTGTGTGTGCATGGCAGGTTCAGATCCGCCCCTGGAACCTGAACGACAGTGACTTTGTGATGGACGGCTCTCAGCCTCTGGACCCCAGGAAAACCATATTTGTGGGAGGAGTCCCGCGTCCTCTTCGTGCAGGTACCATTTTTTAAAAAAGATATACACGTAATAAAAAATAATAATAATGACGATGATGATTGAGTCTCTGGTTGGAAATGGAATACCTTGTTTTACTTAAGTAAGATAAGAATCAAGTAAGTTACTTGGGTGACTCACTTGATTGAAATTGTGGGAGGAGCAGAACATCCATCGGTGGAGAAAGTTCCCAGTAACGGGGAAACAAGTCGAGCTTGTCATTTCCTCCCAAAACACAACGGAGCCGATCAGTTTCCGACAAATATGCGTTGACACGTACGGAGCGGCTGCTGTTTGTCCTCTCTGGGAGGAAAATTAGCGCTGCAGGTAAAAAAAAAACAGAAACAAATAAAACTGAATTTCAGTCAGTTAAAATGAAAGAAGGATTTGGATGTCTTATGGCTCCGCCCCTGTTCTTCTATCTAATCAAAATGCACCTTATATTTTGTTTGCCTTTTTTTTTTAAGCCAGTCACCATGGTGAGTGTTTAACTACCGTTACTGTGGGTCCGCGCGTCATTGCAGTGCGCAACCAAACCCGCAGGGTGGGGCTAGAAGCAGGGCGGGGCCATGGCGCTCAATGTGGCCCTGTGCTGCTGTAAACAGGCTCCAAACAGGAAGTAACGCGTGGCGCTGCGCTGCAGTGCAGAATGTTTAAACCCTTATGTCCTTCTAGTCACATGCTCTGTGTGCGTGAGTGCATGTGCGTCCGTGTGTGCGTCAGCGGCACTCTAATCAGAGCCGGACATCATTTTCACTTTAGAATCAGAGGGTTGAAGCTGAAAAGGGCGCTTGTCTCTCTGTGGCAGCTATGCTGCAGCGCTGAGCAGCCTGCCCCCTGGTGGCTCACGCTGCTCACATGCGCATATAGAAAGCCTGGAAACTTGGCGCCCCGGTGGGCATCTCACAAAATCTGCGTGCTCAGCTGACACAAGAGATAAATGCAAAAAGCTGCTCGAGCCATTCCGCCGCCGTCGGACCGGTGGTGTTCCCTCTCTGCATTTCTCTGCACAAGTCAGTCACGACTCTCCTCCTCCTCCTCCTCTCCCGCCTCCCCCCCGCAGTGGAGCTGGCCATGATCATGGACCGCTTGTACGGAGGCGTCTGCTACGCCGGCATCGACACGGACCCCGAGCTGAAGTACCCCAAGGGAGCGGGGCGGGTGGCCTTCTCTAATCAGCAGAGCTACATTGCTGCTATCAGCGCTCGCTTTGTGCAGCTGCAGCACGGAGAGATCGATAAACGGGTGAGTGGCGAGCGGCTTCTCTCTTGGCGTCAGGCCGACCTTTGCTCCAGTTCCACCGCAGAATCAGACCCAACCGTCTCCCCTGATATACTTTTCACTCATATAGACATGTACAAGTAAAATAGTTTCGACGTATTATTATAGACATCTTCTTTCAGACCTTTCTGAATCAGGTCAGAGAACTGTTTATTGGAAGATAACAGCTAATTTATAGTTTTAATGATCTTAAAAGTCTTCAAAGAATTGGATGAAAGGTCTGTTTCTCACTTCATCTTCTCACTTCTACCATGTCTGCTAGCTAATGAATAAATAAATACAGAAGTACTTCAATTCAATTCAGTTCACTTCAATTCAACAATCTGGCAGCAGTTGAAAGAGCAGCAGCCCTCTGAGCTGAGCGTGTGTCCTAAGTCAGGCTGTGCCCCGGGCTGCAGGTGGAAGTGAAGCCATACGTGCTGGACGACCAGCTGTGCGACGAGTGCCAGGGGACTCGCTGCGGCGGCAAGTTCGCTCCGTTCTTCTGCGCCAACGTCACCTGCCTGCAGTACTACTGCGAGTACTGCTGGGCCGCCATCCACTCGCGGGCCGGCCGGGAGTTCCACAAGCCGCTGGTGAAGGAGGGCGGCGACCGGCCTCGCCACATCTCCTTCCGCTGGAACTGAGCGAGCGAGCGAGCGACAGAGAGAGGAGGAGAGAGAGAGGAAGAGAGAGAGAGACGGCGGGCGGGCGGTTGGGGCAGGTAGTGCAGGAGTCGCTGAATCATCCCACTGAGAAAAAAAAAATGCACTTTTCTGTTGCTGGTTCCTCTGATTTGACTAAAAACCTTTTTTGATTTGTTTTTAAGTTAACATATATCTATATTTTGATGGTGGAGAAAAAAAAAACTGGAATTGTGTCGGATGTCCAGCAAGGAAAAGAAGATGTAAAATTATTTTATTTATGTGTTTGATTTTTCTTTTCTTTTTTTAAAGCGTTTTTTATGAGTTCTAAAAAAAAAAAAAATAGACATATATTGCAAAGTTTGAGGTGTGACATGGTACTCTGCTGTTTAATTGGCGTATTTATTTCTTAAAAGCAATTTTATGGATTTGTATTTTGATATGAGACCGCCCCCCCCACCCGCTCACACACACCCTCACACACACTTGCTTTGAGATTCGATGAACTTGTTTGTAGCAGCTCTGTTGATTTTCTTTTTTTTCCCCGATCGGATCGGAGCGAACAGTCTCGTCATCAGCGTTTCCTCTCCGAGAGGTCGGATTAACTCTCTAAAGATGCACAGGGGGGCGCCGGAGCAAATGTGAACCGGAATCCAAATGAAGACGAGTCTTTCAGGAAGTGCAGGTCCAGCGCAGCAAACTCGCTGTGGTTAACCAAAGGCTGACTCTCAATTCAGAGCAGGACAGAAAGCGCTCCCCTCCCCCGCCCCCACCTCTGCCCCTCCTCCGCCAACACTTTTCTAAACGTCTCGTCCATCATCTCCCAGACCAGATGCCCAGATGTTTCCAAAAAAGAAAAAGAGCTAAACAAGAACGTGGCAAAAAAAAATTATTTTTCTTTGAAAGGTTTTGATCACCGTTCAGACATGCAAAAACTAATACCTCAAACTCAGCTGCTAATGTGCCGAATACACGTTTGGAAACGAGAGAAGGCCGAAATCCGCCAGCCTGCTGGCATCCCCTCGGGTTTTTATTTTAATTTAGTTCTTTCTTTTGTAGAGGAAGCCGGGGTTGCGCTGAGGTCGCAGCAGAGCAGCAGGTGCGTTGGCCGAATGTATGGAGGCTGCCCGAGAGATGCACAGACACGCCCGTTTGGCTGTTAGCGGCTGTTAGCTTAGCGGCTAACGGAGGCCGAGACCACCAGGGTGGTTCAGAACCTGCTTCGGGTTCAGATCTGGGCTTCTCAGGAATCAGGTTAAAGGGATAATCCTCCCAAAAATGGTCATTTCACCCAGCGTCTAAAAGAACCTGGTGTGGGTGTTAATTGGACGGCCTGGTTAGCAGCCTGCAGGTCATCTGGCCTGCTTCTGCTTCTTCTTCTGCTTCTTCTTCTGCTTCTTCTTCTGCTTCTTCTGCTTCTTCTTCTTCTTCTTCTTCTGCTTCTTCTTCTGCTTCTTCTTCTTCTTCTTCTTCTCCTTCTTCTCCCTCTGTTGTTTGTTTGGCACACCACTGTGTGTAGCCAAAGGGTGACGTTTTGAATTTTGTGTGAGCTGTCCCTTTAACCTAACTCCTGGAAGGCTGCTCGTTCGCGTCAGCCGCTTTCTTTTTCCTCCCATTTTTTTCTTAACTTGCAGTGTATGAGGGGCGGAGCTACTGGCAACCTGGGGGGAAAAAAAGGCCCATTTATTTATTTTTGCTCTCCTTTTCACAAAGCGTTCATGTGTCCCTCCTCCCTCCCCCTCCCCCACCCTCTTCCCTCTCTTTCCCCCCTCCTCCCGACGCCCCCGGCCCTCTTCCAACCGGGAAGGTTCTCCTTCGCGAAGACGCAGTTGTATTGCGATCAGCAGGTTGTCTGCACGCCTTTTGGCCACGCCCACCCAGCTCAGCATCCAGTGTTTCAGAAGCATAAATGAAGATAGTGCAGTGTGCTCCGCTACCGCCGCCGGTTCTCCCCCCACTGCGGCGTTCAAGGAACCAAAGACGGCTGTGGGAGCGGTGGTGGCTCACGCTGTAGCTCGTTTCCTCTTTTGTTTTTCATAGACGTGTGTGTGTGTGTGTGTGTGTGTGTGTGTGTGTGTGTGTTTTGTTTGTTTTTTAAAATATTTTATTGTTTTGGAATCTACCACCACGGCCCAGTTTCTCTCCGCTGTCAAGCCCAGCAAACCAAAGATTGGCCTTGAACACGACGTCCCATCGAAACCCCCTCGAAATCAGAGAGACGAAAGCAGGGCTTGCAGACAGACAGACAGACGGACAGACACACACACACACACACACACACACACACACACACACACACTCACACACACACACACACACACACACACACACACACACACACACACACACACACAGGCCTCACACGCTCCATAGCTCTGCTCTGGAGACGACTGCTGGTCACTTTGTTTCTTTTTGACAGTTTGACACGCACACGACGTTCACACAAGTGGGTAAAAAAAACAACAAAAGAAGAAAAAAAGCCTAATCCTTGCGCTTGTATGGCGTTTTTTTTTTTTTTTTTCCTCGAGTCACTAGGTGTCGCACTAGCCGAGCATTTAAACCAGTCAGGGAGCTGTTCAGAAACTTGATAATCCACACTAGTGAGAAGCGTTTTTTTCCTCATGTCGTCGTCGTTGGTGGTGGTGGCTAGACGTTCAGTTGGTTTGGGTGCAGCGGCGGGTGAGCATTTTAGAAGTCGAAACACTTTGTGAAGAATTTGCTGTTTAAAAAAAAAAAAACAAGATGAAAAAAAAGATTATTTTCTACATGGCCTGCTGATTTTTTGGTACAGTGTTTTCTAGCTAAATTATTTTGTCATGCACATAAAAACATTTATTATGCACTACTTTTCTAAATATGTTTCTTTTTCCAACAGTCATTTTAGGCACATTTTTCACAAATGGGGAAACTCCTTTTTGCAATACCTCAATTTTTCACATTGTGAAAGGTAGCTTTTGTACTTTTGTTACTGAGAGATCTGCATATATGGAAATGTTTTGTTTTCAGACAAAAAAAGAGTTGAGTGATTTCAATATATATTATTTTCAATTATGCTTTTTATACATTTCAGTGCTGAGGAAACTTTACAGCTGAGTGTGCGCTTGTGTTTGACGCAACTTCACATCTGCAGAGGAGGGAGACCAAAGCGGCGCGTCGCTCTCTCGGTCCGAGCTTTTCTTCTTCTCCTTAACACGTCGTACACTCGCAGGGCCGACGATATAGAGAAAATATGAACAGAACACAATAACTAGAGTGAGAGAGAGAGAGAGAAGGAGAACACGTTGTAATTAGAATTCGATGTTTAGGTCTCCAAACGTGGCTACGCTAGTTGGGGAAAAATGGTCACTTGCGTGGTTTCCTCTCGGTAGGCGGAGCCAAACTTATTCCGAGGAGATTGCAGCAAAAATTTTGGTTCACGCTTTTGACGCTGAATCGTGTATCACAAGAATGGATGTTTGGTGTTTTAGATATTTTAATATTTGAAGAAAAAAAAAGTCTATATAAATATATATAAATATATATATATATTCTTGAACTTGCCAACTAGCACCTATTGTAATCCTTAGCATGCATGATGAGAAAAAAAATACAAGAGAAAATGACACGTAACATGAATTAGCTATTTTAAAAGAAAAAAAGATAAAATGAATTAATCGTTGTGGTGTGCACCAAATGTTTCTCAACTATTAAGTTGTTAAGGACACCCCAACTCTGACCTCACCCCGGCTCCTCCCCCCGTCAATTCCCCCCCACCTCCTCCTCACACGTGTTGACCCCTCCCACCCTCACGCGATGTTGACCGAGCTCTGCAGGAGGCGCTCGGAACGACAAAACTTTAACGTTAACACGCAATCGGGCAGCGAGAGCCTCCGTCTCCACCCTCTACTCAACACGACGACAAAAAAAGATGTAAGAACTCGTCCCGCCACCCAAAAGTTCCCTGACCCCGCCCATAATTTCCCAAATTCCGCCCCCAACCCTCTCAAACACTCTTCCCCCCCACCCACCCACCCCACCGCCGGATGTCGAGGTGACGTCATCGTAGACCTATCTGGAGGAAGGGGCGGAGCTTAAAGACTTGAATGTGGTAAATGTTGCAAGTTAACTTCAAGTTGTTATGTGCAATACTTCTTTTGAACCTTTTTCCAGATTTAAGAAAAAAAAGACTTTGCAATGTAATTCTTTAATGCCATTTTTGATTGCAGACATTTAATTAAAGATGAAGATGTTAATATGTTTTTCACAGTCATTTTCTACTGTTATTGTAATCCTTTTCATGCTGGTGTTTGTAAAAAAGACAAAAGAAATCAAACTATTTGTACTAATATAAATAATTGAAGTTATTTTTAAAACATTAAAAAAAGGTTTTTGTGCTCATTTGCTTATTTTGTTTATTTTAAGCTACTGTGATTGATTGCATTGTAATTATTAGGTCAACAATGTATCTAGCTGTTTATTGGTATATTTTTAATTGGAATGTATAATTGATTTTTATAATTTTGATCAGATTTTTGTTATATTTTTGAGGTGAAGCTTTTAATATGTTAAAGTGTCTAGTTTTTACTAATTGCTATATTGTGCTCCACAATATATGGTTCACATTTTCTGAAGGAAAATAAATATTTAAATATTTGTCTGTTAAATGATGTTACTTAATGGCAAGATTTCAATAGTTTTTAACTGTGTATGGGAAGGTTGTTGTATTTATTAATAGCATTTTTTACTTAAGATATCACCTTAATTTTTATTGTCATTTCACTTTATAAGTTCCTATTTTTGTATTTTCCTTTCTAATTAAGTTATGTACTACGGATATGTCCATATTTCTAGGAGTTGGTCTGTAGAAGTGCTAGTGAAACAGAAAAAGAAAAATCTAATGTTATTTAATTGTTTGCAGCCAACTATTTATAACAGTATGCATAATTTTTAAATATTTGTAATGTGAAATGTTGAATGAAATAAATCTTAACTGTGATGAAATTGTGTGCTGAGTGAGTTTCTTCACGTCATGAGATCGCTGACTTCGTGTGCTTGGCCTTTTTTCTGCAGGAAACACCAGCTGGTGTCTCTTTGGAGCCACCTGCTGGTGGAATCACTCGTTCAAATATGTGAGCATCGCTAAATGGAATTTGACCGAATAAGTCTGATTTTCATAGATGAGTTTTTTTTATCCATGATCCACTGATGAGTGCCACATTGGTTACCCGGAACGACTCGCTGTGTGCCGTTAGTCCGCTCAAAGTCTGCACTCTCTCGCCTCACGGGGGCGCCTGTGGGTTTTAGAGAGGAGTTCCCCCCAATTTAGGGTCCAAACAAATCAGTTTCTTTCTAAATACGCAGTTTTCCACAAAAGGCATCGATAATAAGTTGTGAGCAGAATTACACTGCTGTTTGACGTCACGTCAACGTCTCGTCACATAAAGCGAGAAGACTCACAACGAGGTGATATGTAAAATGTGTAAACATTATTTTACAAAGTGAGTAATATATTAGTTAATATATCTGTTTAGTTATTCGTGGTAGTATGGAGTAGAAGTAATTTCGCAGACAGACAGACAGACACACACACACACACACACACACACACACACACACACACACACACACGCTCACACAAGGCCTCACACGCTCCATAGCTCTGCTCTTATGAAACTCAAATTCTTCTAATTTGAGTTTCATAAATTTAATACCGAAAGCCCCCCAACACGTCCTGCAGCTCACTCCTTTGACCACTAGATGGAGAAAGAGGACAGAAAACCCGTTTTGGCTGCCTCCCGCTGCATGCTGCGTTCAGGTTCATTGAAGAATTACGGACATCTTAACTGCGTTTTCAAGTTTTGAATATATTTCGAATTACCCGCGAGAAAGGTACGTTCACGTTCTTTCTTTTCAATTTTAGCCCTGAATTTGAATTCAGTTATCCATCCATCCATCCATGAGCAGCTGCTGATCTTCTTCTCCTCCCTTTAAAAATTGAATTCAGGAGCGGCCCTCAAACGCATCACTACTTTCCTACTTTTTTCTCCCTTGTTGTTCGAACCGCGGAGTTGGACGCGCCTCCTAGCGGGCAGCTCGGACGGCTGTGGGTGCAGCAGCAGCAGCAGAAGCAGCAGAAGCAGCAGCTCGCTGGGACCTCGGAGGCTTTTCCCGGATTCTGGGCGTTGGGCTGCCTGCAGCCGCTCTCTCCGCCGCCGCCAGCCAACCTTCCACTGGGTCCCAGGCGACGCACTCGCACTCGCACTCGCACTCGCCCTCGCCCTCGCACCCGCAGCAGCAGCAGCAGCAGCTTCCAGCATCACCTGCTCCTCATCCCGCACGCCTCCCGCCCAGACAGCAGCGGTGCCGCAGCGCTGAGGAGCAGCGGACGGACAAGGACGATCAGCTGTGAGTAGTCGCTGTTTTTTCGCCACGTCCAGTTCTTGATATCGCCGTTTTCATGACTGGGGATGGGGCGAAGAGAAGAGATGTTGGATTTTCTCTGATCTTAAAAAAAAAAAAAAGAAAAGAAAAGAAAAGAAAAAAGCAAAGAAAAAGAAACGGCCACAGACCAGATCATCTTCAAAATTAATGTTTACACTCCACGGTTTTGGGTGTGGAATCTAGAATTTCACCCGTGTTTGGTGACGCATAAAGACCATGTTGCACTTTAAACGCAACAACCAGCCGAGACGGAGATTGAATTCCTCTGCCACACAACAACCTCCTCGTTTCATGCACATCTAACCCCTCCACCTCCCATCCCTCACTCCCTCCTCTCCTCCAGGAGCAGCCTGCTGGGAATCGAGCCCATCACCGAGCCCATCACCGAGCCCGGTGGAGGAGGACACTGGTGACACTGGTCACGATGGTCAAACTGGGGAGCAACCTGCAGGACAAGGCGGCCAAGGCTGCCAGTGTGGAGGACGGCTTCCAGAACGTCCCTCTCATCACCCCGCTGGACGTCTGCAGCCTCCAGGGCCAAGCACCTGACAAGGTGAGGAGGAGATACCTGCGTGTGTGTGCGTCTGTGTGCGTGTGTGTGCGTCTGTGTGCGTCTGTGTGCGTGCGGGCGTATGGTGTGTATCTAGTATGTTTGTGCGTCACTCTGCTCGTTTTTAATCTTCTTTTCCTTTTCCTGGAACTCCTGAGTCGTTCCTTCCATGATTTTAGTGTTTGCAGCTGCTACTCTCTCTCACTCTGTCTCTGTCTCACACACACAGCAGCTGTAGCAGCAGCCTTTTTTGTTTGTGTTTTTGTTTAGATTTTTTTTTTCCAGCTGAGATTAGGAGACAGATTTTGACGCCTGCACACAGACAGACAGACAGACAGACAGACAGACAGACGGCCGTCAGTCTATCATCTCCTCATCCCTTCATAACGCCGCCGCCGCCGCCTAATCCAGTTACCATGGTGGCGGTGCATCAGCAGCAGCCGGCTGATTCTAGGAGGGCCGAGGCAGAGAGAGCCACCGCGTGTCGTAGTGAAAATGAACTGAATTAGACAAAAAAGGCCGCTGGGGGAAACGACACAGCTTTTCCCCATGAGTTTCTTCTAATTGGTCGGTGCATGGCGGGCGGTTCAGGCCAGACATGGACTCTCAAATGGAGCGATCACACTGACTTATTTAACAGAGTAGAGAGTGAGAGAGATGGAGAGAGAGAGAGAGACAAAGTGCTCCTCCGTTTGAGGCAGCGAGACTGCGGCGGTGTCTCAGGACGGAGATGAGATGGCCCGCAGCGTCCTGCGACTCCCTGCCTCAGAGAGACAGGAAGTCAATAACGGCCAGTTGGAGCTCACAGGAAGAAGGGGAAAAAATTCAGCCGCAGCAGCAGCACCAGGATAAGTCCTGACCTGGAGATCAAACCTTCAGAACATACAAAACCAGACAGAAGGTTTATTATTATTATTATTATTATTATATGTAAAGTTGTCCTGCCGTCCTTCACTCGCTGGCCTGTATGCTTCCCCTGATAAGTGGGGTGAAAGGTCACAGCTGAGCCCTACAGCAAAATCAAATGAACTTCTGTGACTGAGGCGGGTGGTGATGATGATGATGATGATGATGATGATGATGAGGTGGCTGATTTTTGGCTGCTACAGACTTGGCTGGAGATGCATGTTTTCCCACCACCTCTGTAACATCCACGTTAAAGGTTCGTCATTAAATTCCAACAGATGTTTTTCATAGCAGCAGGAGCAGCAGCATCGTTAGCTCTCTCTTTATAGCCTCCTACTGAAACTTTGTTTTTGACCATCTGCATTTTTGGAACGGGGACATAAAAGCAAGGTGGTCTAAGAGGGCCTGTGTTTACTAACCCGGGAGAGGTATCAGTGCCCGTTTGTGATGTCACAAACATCTGAGTGTTTGGAACCAGCAGCAGAAGTAAAGGACGGACTTTTGTAGGTCATTTTATTTCACCTTCAATGACGCAGCAGAAGTCCCACTGAGACTCACAGCAGAATTGAAAGAACCAAACGTAAATGGGTGAATTATGAATATTGTGAATGAAAGCCGCTGTTTTGCATGTTCGGCCGAAACGAACCTTCATGTCAGAGTTGTTGTTTTTCTACCACTGAGTCGCTTTGGGACGATTCAGCCGAGAGTCGGAGACGCTGCTTTGAAGCCAGAACAAAAGTGTGACATCACGGCGGATCCCCTCTTCTTCAAAGAAGAGGATTCCCTCTTCTTTGTTTTCCCTGAAAGCTGCAGAGCGCCCCCTGTGGGCTATTGTGTGTGTACACACAGCATCCATCTAAAGAGCCGCCAGTCATTCTGCTGCCATTAAAGAGTGCCACACACACGCGCACACACACACACACACACACACACACACAATCAAGGCGCTTGCCTTCTGAAAACACTAATAGAATAGAATATAATAATAATAAATATAGTATTTTTAGTGTATGCTAATGCAGGTGTGCCCAGAGGTTTTTTTTGTTGTTGTTTTTATTTTAAGGTCAGTATTTCTTCAGCCCCGCTTGGCCGCAGGCGGCGACGGCGGTGGGGAATTTGTCTTCCTGCCCAGTGATGCGTGAACAGGGTACGGAGGCCAGGAGGAGCGATAATGGCAACTGTAATTAGACAGCGGTGGCAGGGCGGGGAGGAGGCGGAGCTAATGACTGTCACAGCCTGTTTCATCAGGGACGCGTCCCGCACTGTGTCGCCGCCCTCCGGCCTCTGTTCAAACACCCCCATCAGTCTTCTCCTGTGCGAACGCCACCGCCACCGCCTGCCGCCACCACTGCCTGCCACCTGGAAGACACATTTTCATTTAAAAACTTTGCAAAGAAGCGCTCATTCTTGTTGCTGCTGCTGCTGCAGGGATCAGTCATTGCTGCAACAGCGGCATTTTTACCAGAAGCGGACGCAGGACCAGGAAAAAACAACAACAAAACAAAAAAAATGCAGATTGAAATTTTTTCAGCAGAGAAAATGTGTTTTCATTCAACTTCTGACTGGCTTTGACAAGAGTTGTAGTGGAAAATTGGCAGCCAGCAGGAAAAACGCAAAGCTTCAAACTCTGCAGCGGCTCCGAAAAGTTTTGTTGGATGTCCGTGAGTTTCCTCTTCACGTCTTTTGGATGTTGTTGTTGTTGTTGTTGTTTTCATCCAGCTGCTCAATGGACGTTGAGACAGCGGGGTTAAAGGTCTAATCTGAGTTCAGTTCTGATTCATGTGAAGGTTGTAACAGCCAATCAGGAGCTCTGTCAGAATGAAGGTGCCTGAAGGTCAGCGAAGGTTCCAAAATCCTGGCACAGTTTTTTCTCATCTGGCTGAATTTCAGCTCGTTATTGTTTGTTTTCGCCAGCTGTCCTCACTAAGCAGCCAGTCATAGTGACGGCAGCAGGGTCATGTGACTGTCCCACCCCCGATGATTTGTGTCCCAGATGGACGGCGACGTTGTTTCCTAAGCAGCTTTGTGTTCGGTGTCGACTCCAGCTGTTTTCCGCCCGGCGACCGTGTGACCTCCGTGGCGTTGCTGCAGGGTTTCTCACGGATATTTGCAGGGGCGCACAGTGGAAAACACACACACACACACACGCACACACACACACACACACACACACACACACACTGAGACCCATTTTCATGTAAACCATTTTCAGAAATCGTTTTGAAAAAAATAAATGTTTATACGAAGCTGTCTTCAAAAATATCTGCGTCAACTGAAAACGCTACATACTTATACCAGGCCTCGTGTGGCGCTGTGAGTTCACTCCCTGAAGAGGAGGCAGAGGAAGAAGAAGAAGACCTGGACAGTGGCGTGTTTACAGAAGTAGCAGCTTGCTAACAATAGCATCACGGAGGTGGCAAAGATCACTTGTGAAAAGACGGTGTGGATAAACAACGAAGTTGAACTTCTGTTTCAAGTTATAAATTTATAAAATAAATTTATGCTGTTTAGGTCTCGAGGGTTTAGTGCTGGAACTGTGGTGGAGTATTCAGATCCACATTCATTAGAAACACTTAGAAATTTGGAACAACAATGGAGGCACGCCTCCCGTTAATCACATTGCTATTATAGCGGCTAATCACTTTAGCTGCCGCTGAGAAAACAGCTCCCCTGAGACCTTCATGGTGTGGGCTTCGTTCACAAGACACACACACACACACACACACACACACACGTGTATAGTATATGTGTGTATGTATACACATATATGTGTTTATATGTATATAAAATAAAAAGTAGAGTAGCTGCTGTGCGGCTGGGGCTGCAGCCAAGAGCAACTCGGTCTGTGGGGACTGAGGGTGAAACTCTTGGAGAAAAGAGAGGATTCTGACAGATCTCCCAGCGGGATCAGCGCCTTTACAAAAACACACAAGTCTGCAGACAAAGAGGCACGAGGCGGGACCAGGTTGGCGGAGCCAAGGGACCTGGGCCGGCTGGTCTGGCTGGTCTGATCGGGTCAAACTGGTAAAAAAGTGGGGTTTTTTTGTCTCTCTGCTCCGATCTGAAGGCCGGATTCGAGAGATGACAGGAAGCCCAGGCGGAAAAAGTGTTACTGTCGGCTGAGAGGAGGTTCAGTACTGCTGCGCTGCAGGGAGCCTCTTTGTTTCGGTGCTGCAGCCCAGTGCAAAGTCTCATGTGCACGAAGAAATGGAGGCGGAGCCTTTGAGCGAAACGGCTGTACTGTTGGCTGCAGAGGCTTGCATTTGTAGGCTATTAAACCCTATTAAACCCTGACAGTTTCATAGGATGCCCCCTGGTAGAGCAGGGTGTGGAATTCTCCTTCTCATTTTTTTTATTTTGCTATATACTGTATGTTGTTGATATTGTCTTAGAAAGGTGACGGTGCAATTCATTGTAATGCTTTACATCTTCAATCCAATGAAGATGCTTGGCATAGCCCACGCTTCCCTCGACTAGTGTGTCGCTTTGCAGGAAAAGCCACTTTATCCTTGGAGGTGGCGCTGTCCACTGGCCACTTCAGCAGTGCGACGTGACTTGAACGGCGGAGAAGCCGTCGTCCTGGAGGTGAAAACTCCTGGACGGGATGAATTATTGGTGCGGTGGAATTCCTGCAGCCCCCCTCAGGGGTCCAATTAGATGGCAAGCAATGCGGTACGCCGACTGCGGCCTTGGACCGGCAGATAAGAGCTCAACTCAGCTGCATTGTTATTCAGTCGGCGAGGCGGCTGGTGTACGCAGCACTTTGTGGTTTTGTCTCCTCGGGGCGCCGGAGAGCCGGCAGCAGCGCAATTAGTCACAAGGACACGACGGCGTCCTCTCCCTCTGGAGCCGACCTCTGCTGCTTCTCCGTCTTCTTTTTTCTTTTCTTTTCCTTTTTTTTCAGCAAGAGCATCAATGATGTGATGCCAAGTGGAAGCGGTTTTACATTTGAAACAAATTTACAACAGAGAGTCTCGGTCCCGTCAATCAGCCTTTACTTCCTCAGCTTTCGGCCACTCCCCCAGCCAGGTGTTAGCTCCGCCCTCCCTCTGAGACCGCCTCCTCATTATTTTTCTTTATTACACGGATAGCCCCTTGAGGTGTCCCATC
The DNA here is from genome assembly GCA_009823395.1 of Thamnaconus septentrionalis. NCBI lineage: Eukaryota > Metazoa > Chordata > Actinopteri > Tetraodontiformes > Monacanthidae > Thamnaconus > Thamnaconus septentrionalis. The sequence continues at coordinate 14,558,540 of CM020504.1, forward strand.
TCATTTTCGAGGGGGTCCAATACAAATAAAGACAAACAATACAAACATGAGAATTAGTGAATACAAACATAGCACAAACCATATAGGCACAAGGACACTTACACCCAAAGCCCTCTCCCCTCCCCCCAAACATACACATATAATTACACACCTATGTAAGTTATATTACCTATGTTTGCTTGCATACAGGTACACATATAAGATGATCAGAAACAAGAACGGGATGTCTGCCTCTCTTTATGTCCGCCCCATTCTTGTGGTTAAAAGCAGAATCAGTCTGTTTCCTGCGCTGTGATTGGCTCTTTGTTTCAGACCTGTGTATTCTGGCGTGTTTGTTTTTTAATGTTTCCTTCTTCTGCTGCAGGTGGTGGTGAAAACTCGCACAGAGTTCCAGACAGAGAAGAAGAGGCTGAAGGTGCCCAAGGTGGAGGAGTTCACCATCAGCTTCACCGACGGGGTGTCTGAGAGGCTGAAGGTGAGAGTTTATCAGCGCGGCTCTGAAGCCATTAAAAATGATTTGAACCGCCGGCTCGTTTTGTGCTTCACTGAGGAGATATTCCCGACTTTCTCCGATATAATTTATTTAATGTAACTAGAAGACCGTGGAGTGATGTTTGAATCTGATTACAAGCAGGATGTTTACCCATCCAGTGTTTCCTGTTTCGGCTCGCCGGTGTTACATCAGTGTGCTGCAGGTGGTGACGTTTGTGCTAAAGCAGAAACACAAAGCAGGGCGCCGTTCCCTGAGAAACTCTGGGAAGTGGAAGCGATTAAACAGCACCAAAACCAGATCATCCATCATCCACTTTACCACGTTCTCGGAGGACTAAACGCAGGATCCATAATCACTGGATGTCGTTTGGTTGTGCTGCTCCCTCTGGTGTCTACAGGCACAAACTGCCTTCAGTTTACGTCTTTTTTTTAATGTGAAAATTTTCCTTTCTTTTCTGCCGATGGACGGCAGACTAGTTCCAGTTTCAGCTGGAAAAACATCTCCAGA
>CM020504.1:14562039-14572039 GCA_009823395.1 Thamnaconus septentrionalis
CAGCCAGATGTGACACTGAATGGACTCTTGGCCTTGGCGCACATGCGCACACCGACACACACACACACACACACACACACACACACACACACACACACACACACACACACACACACACACACACACACACACACATTATTCACGCCTGGTTTAGCCAGAGACATGCTGCTGTCTGGCTCTGGCGTCCCTGCGGACTCGCCGGCCGACTGCAGTCTGACTGGTTTGTCACGGCGATGAGCTCCCTGCTGTCGGCCGGCGCTCCAGAGACGAGTCAGACACGCCGCTGCTGCCGCCGCCGCCTCCAAGACATCAAGCGCAGCCTTACGTAGGCACATAAATTATTTCTTTAACTCTCCCGGCACACCAGAGAGTCGAAAATGAGGCTGAAACATTTTGTGAGTCAGTCAAAGTTTGACTGGCGCCATTTGAATTTGCTTTCCAGTCCTGCAGGATTTCTCCAAATGTCTTTATGTCGTCATAAATCAGGCCGTCGCTGCAGGAAAAAGTAATTTCTCATTTCCGCTGTTCCGATGTTGCAGTTCAACAGGATTTCTCAAATTTCGAGCATCAAGGTGTTTTTTATGATGTTCTTTTCTTAGAAATTCTGATAATTCCTAATTAGGCCTAACTAGGCCTAATTTTGGCTGCATTTATTGTGCAGGAGAGAGCGAGAGAAAAAATGGATAACAACAATAAAAAATATTTAAAGCATAAAAAAAATTTACATTTCTATAAAGCGTGCATGTTAATTGCAATATATTAGAAGATTAAGGATTTAATTTTCTATTTCTTCATCATAATTACAACTACAATCTGCAATCAGACTCTTTTTCAGAGCAGCTGCCGACCCATCAGGCGCCCACAAGTTTTTATACCGTAGAACAATCTCAGAGTTTCTGAACAAAAGCCATAAAACAACACACACACACACACACACACACACACACACACACACACACACACACACACACACACACACACACACACACATGCAAACAGGAGCAGAGAAAAGCCTTCAGCGCCTTCAGTTGTGAACAGACGGACCAACCGCACGCAGCATCCACGCTCACAAGCTACCAGCAACAGCAGCTTCCTGTTTCTGGCACAGCAAAAGACTGGCAGCACACACACACACACACACACACACACACACACACACACACACACACACAGAAAGATCAAATGCCCAGGAGACAGTGGGAATATATCAGAGTAATGAACCGGGTTCTGTGGTGTAAACAGGCGCAAGGCGTGTGCGCGAGTGTGTGTGTGTGTGTGTGCTATCCTCTCATTAATAATATATCTGTGACATCTTAATCTAGCTGAGCAGCAGCTGATCGGCTCCCTCCATCCAGATGTTCTCCCCTGAGACTTGTTACGGATGTTGTGGTGTGTGCGTTTGTGCACGTCGTGTGTCTGTGCGTGTTCGTCCCGCATCCGTGAGCGTTCCTTTCCCCAAAGGTTGCGGCTAGGGGTGTGAATCTTTCACTCACAAAACGATCCGATTCAAATCTCGATTCACAAGCTACGATCCGATTCAGGGACGATTCATCAAAAATAGTTAATAATTTGGTATGATTCGATCCGATTCGGTTCAGTGCGATTCAATGCAAATGGACAATTTAACCCCAAGTGCTTATTTTTACTTAACCGATCTTTACCGATCCAGGGCTCCATCAACCGATGCACTCGGATCTCATACGTCACAGACTATCTTTATCTTTACACCACTAGTTGCGGCACACCGACGGTCAGCTGCGCTGTTTGTGATTCCGCATTGTTTTGTGGATCTTCAGCAGGTTCTTTTTTTCCTCCCTGTGGGCGACGCCACCTACTGGTTCCACAGTGAAAAACTTTGATGCGCTGGTCTCCATGGGGACGTGGGCTAATTGGGGCGACGCTGGCATAATGAGTTTTGCTGAATGCAGCGTCTGGTCTGGCTGCTGCTGGGTGTTTAGGAGGGAGAGCAGGAGGCTCTTCTGGAGGCCCCTCACCACCTTTCTTTAGTGGTGTGCAACACCATGAGTCTCAGACAGTGTTGGCAAGTAATCTATTACGAAGTAATCCACTACTGTAATTAAACTACTTTTTTTTTAGTAACAGAGTAATGTTTGATTGTGTGATTACTCTGGAAAAAATGGTAATTAGATCATAATTATTTTATCAAATAACGATTCCATTACTTTTCTGAAATATTTTGCAGGCTAAAAATGTCTTATTATCCACAAAATGCCTGAAATTTAGAAAAACAACCGAAAACAATGATGTCGCAGATTGATGATACAGCCGTGCATGCATCATCATTGATATGCGATGACGCACCAAAACAAGCATGGCGGCAGCAAAAGAAAAAACAGCGATTGCGATAGCTGGAAATACAAACATTATTTTGAGTTCATCTCGTCTAAATGAAAGGATATTGTGGTTCGTTGTACGTTATGTGCAGGAAACAAGATCTTCTCTACTGTTACTTTATCTTTTTTAAACTAAAGTAATTATTAACTGATTCCTTTTGAAACAAAGTTGTTGAAGAAGTAATTAGATTACGTTTTTACAGGAGTAATCAGTAATCAATAGTTGGATTACATTTATGGAAGTACTCCCAACAACACTGGTCCCAGGAGACCTGGTTACACTGAGGATGCTGCATGACTGAGTCTCCTGAAAAATAACCTTATTCTTCCCTGTGAAGCACCTCCTCCCAGGAGAGGACCTCCTGTCCCCTCTGACCACCCCCAGGGGAATGGTGGACTTGAGTTTCTGCTCCCTTTCACGCTGGCCGGCACAACTTCACAACTGACTGAGTTGTTTTCTTCTCTCGTCGCCGACTGACCTTTCCACAAAAGGGCGAATCCGTCACAAAATCGCCACGTGAGAAGCAGCGCCGTGAGTCCGACCGGTGTTCTCGTCGCTTTCGATTGAAAATGATCGATCAGACTGAGTTGTTGACTCCAGCCTCAGGGCACTTTTGTAGGAATCTCCTTGTTTCCAGCCTTAGTTTAGTTTATTTTCACTCCACGGTGGCGTCGCAATGCTTTCTGCTGCGTCTCCATTTTGCCGCGTCGCAACACAATTCTCCGACAAACACACTGTCGTGTTACTGTGAAACAGAAGATGGTCAAGTCACCTGTGGATCAGGTTGAAGCTAAATGAAGCACCTCCCCCTGGGCCTTCGTCACCACCTCCGCCTCCTCCTCTTCATCCTTCTCCTCAACCTTCCCTTTCTCATCCTCTGAGTCTGTTAAATCTTTTTATTGTAATAGTGCAGCATCATTTCTCTCAGCCCATTTCACACTTTCACCTTCTCTTGCACAAAAACACGTTGATATTCCACATCACTTATTTTTATTTTTATTCTTTCGTAAGGAGGTGTCTGCCTCCCCTCTGCTCCCCACATGACTGGACCTGCTCCAGCGCCGCTGGCGTGGGCGGTGCCTCCATTCCCCCACTGACAGACTGAAAGGGGGTGAATTGGAGCATCACACTGCAGTGAATTAGAGTGAGGAAGAGTGTCAGGGTGGGAAAGAGTGTGGAAGAGTGACGGAGGGTGCATGAAAGAGAAGGAAGAGTGTGAAAGCGTGAGGAAGACAGACACACTTTCACCACCAGACCAGCCAGAGGTCTTGTTATGAAATGATGCCCTGTGTTTGCAGCCTCCTGCTAGAAATGATGCCCATGGGAGGGACAGAAGCATTGCATTCTCAGAGGGTGGGGCCAACATGTGGGTGTGTGGTCACTAACCAGGGAGAGGTGTCAGCCAGGCCCCCTGTGACATCACCAAGGGCTTGAGTTTCAAGTGGAGCAGCAGGAGGAAAGAGGGATTTGTCTTCTTCCTGGCAGTTCACTGACTGGCTGAGGTCCCAGAATGTGGGAGACTGCATGTGTGTCATCACTGTGCCCCATCTGGACGAAAGCAGAAACACAAGATTTTTGTTGTTGTGCGGATTTTATCATTTTGGTTCCATTTCCAGAAGGGGTCACAATGCCTTTTTACTTCTTTCTCTCTTTTTCTTTTTCCTTTTTCTTTCTGTAAACAAACCTTTGCTGCTCCGTGCAGCTTCAACACAGTTGACATTCCATGGCAACGGAAGTCTGGCTCCTTCTGCTGCAGGCGCTTCATCCTCGCTGCTTCTCAAGGACACGGTACCTTTGGTTCAGCGCAATGACGGGGTTGTGCTGCGGCGCCACCTGCGTTCAGGAGAGGGATAAAACAGGGACTGTGCCGTTATCTGCACGGCACAGGCTGCAGGATGGCTGCTGTGTTGGGCGGCGATAGCCTCGGAGGACGAGCCGCCTTGAGGTGCTAATGACTGAGGCTTAGCGGGCGACCACCATCAGACCACAGGGGTTCTCCTGGCGGCCACCAGAGGGCACTGGGTAGGAAACTGAAGCCACATAGTCCCACAGCGGATCTGCGGGGGTGATATGTGCTGACATTGTCACTGTTGCAAGTCTGTGAATTGCACATATAGTTTTAAAACCTTATTTAAAGGTAGAAAATTATATATACGTATGTATATGTATATATATACATATATATATATATATATGTATATACACACACACATATATATATATATATATATATATATATATACGTATATATATGTATGTGTATATGGCTCCGCCCTCCAAAAGTAGCTTCATGCTGCTCTGGAGGAGCTTTGAGATGCATTTACATGTGATTTAGCACTTTACAAATTAAAACACAGAAGGCAAGTTTAGCCAATCAGGTCAGCGGAGGTTTAACTCAGTGTTTGAGCCGTTTGACTCTGAGAGATTCACTCGATTGATGGCTCATTAGATCTTCTCCCGTGGCTTTCAGCCAATCACCAACCCATCGCCAGTTTTCCTGTTGCCTCCTGCAGTCCATCACACCGCCAATAAAACTGCCAGAAAACACATCAGCCGGTGGTAAATCCTCACATTTCAGAGGCCAAACTGCGTGAAAAGAGGAGCAAAGAGACGATAAACCGGTCGGCTCAACTTGACAAATGTGTCGTTTTCTTTTGGCTGCAGTGCCTCAAAGCTTGAAGAGCTGTTTTGGTTCTGGACGGAAACCAGATGAGAAGCAAATCTCCCTCGTTAAGACTCCTTTTCATGCCTCCAAATGATTGCAGACATTAAAACGATCTTTTCTCGATGGCCTGGATGCTAATCCTGCCTCACAAAGGTCAAAGGTCGTCATGGTAGGGAATGGGGCGTGTCCTCACGCCGCTGTCGACCGTTTAAAGGCAGCAAATGGCTTCTTGTTCTTCTGTCAATAAACATCATCACATGTTTTGCATCATTGTGAGGAAAAAAATTAGGACTTTTTTAAAGAGTCACAAGATGTGGACATAGTTGTTTTTTTCACACTGTTTTGATCGCGGCAGAGAAGAAAAATCCTGAGGACATTTCATTCTCGAGACTGCCCTCTCCTTCTTCCACTTGGTGATTTTTTTTTCAGCACTTTTATAACGCTCAAAGTTTCACCATCTCAGGATCCCAGAATATCTCACAAATCTATCTCTGTCTGATGCCGTACTGAGAAGGCGCTAATTAATACCTTCCTGCTGATGTCAGAGCCGTCGGTGTCACGCCGGCTGTGAACAATCAGAACTGACGCAAAACTCCGACACAGGGGCGGTTTTAATTATGGCTGTGGAGTCGACCATCTGTTGAATGTGTTTGTGGACTTCCTGAACACCTAATTATTTTTTTCATATTAAACCTATTGGATTTGGAAGACCCACCTGGAAAATAATATGAGAAGGGGAGGAGAGACACCTTCCGGGAGCTTTTCAACACGGATGTGATTTTTTTTTTTTGTCACTTGATGGTGTCCAGCGTCATCTTCTATGCTGTAGTGTGCTGTGGCAGCAGGATGAAGGTAGCTGACGCTAACAGACTCCACAAGTCTGACCAGAGCAGCTTCAGCCGTAGACTGTGACCACTGAGGAGCACCACAGAACCTTACAGGAGCTCTTTTCTTCTTGTGGCCATCAGACTTTATAACCCCTCCCTTTCTTGCAGGAAAGAAACTGACTAATCGGACTGATACCAACAATAAAAACAAATTATGTTGAGGATTACCTTGTTCTTATGCCTTGCTCTCACGTATATTTTAGGTCATAATTGCTAGATTGAGTTCAATGTCATATGTGCAGTATATTAAAAACTGCAGTATGTCTTCTACTATGTCATGATATGGCTTTATTTATAGAATGTGCAATATTTTCTACAAGGCACAACATTTTCTCTGTCATCCGGAATATTTTTTGTATTTTTATTCTTATTCTCTAATTTTGTTTTGATTTTTTATTATTTTATTTATATGTTTAGTTATTGTTGTATTGTTGCTATCTGTTTATTGTTTGGAGCTATCTGACACAAGAATATCCTTTCACAAAAAAGTCTATCTATCTATCTATCTATCTATCTATCTATCTATCTATCTATCTATCTATCTATCTATCTATCTATCTATCTATCTATCTATCTATCTATCTATGTGGTTCCACCATCAGCTGCCTCTGTGGCCCACCATGTGCTTTCTGTCCCTCCTCCAGGTGACCATCCTCATCATCCTGGCTCTGGCCTTCCTGGCCTGCATCGTCTTCTTGGTGGTCTATAAAGCCTTCACCTACGACCATGCCTGCCCCGACGGATTCATTTACAAAGTAGGATGCAGACATATCTTTATTGTCACGACCATACATAATGCTATGCAGCAACAAGATGAGGTTTGCAGCTCCATAGATATTCAGGAAAATTGAATCTAAAAAACGTATGTTTAAATGTGTAAAAAAATGATGCCACTGACATCACATTACGGTATACAAAAACTACAAACATGCTATAGAAAGAAATGGACAGTTTCACAACAAATCACAATAACAGCAACGGTTCATTAAGATGGGTAAGGGGTCAGAGTTTTCTGGGGGAAAAAAACTGTTCTTCAATGATTTGCTCTCTGTCGCCCCCTGCAGCACAAGCGATGCATCCCAGCCTCTCTGGAGGCCTACTACGCCGCCCAGGACGCCAACTCCAGGGGGCGCTTCTACACGGTGATCAGCCACTACAGCATGGCCAAGCAGACCACCTCGCACTCTGTCTCCCCCTGGCTGCCTGGAGGAGCAGGCGGACCGCCACACGAAGCCAAACCGCCGGCCGGCGAGGGTCACTGAGGCGACGGCGGCTCAGAGGGCTGCTGTGAAAAAAGAACGACACACAATTGAGGGAATAAAGTTGCACACACACACACAAACACACACACGCACAGGTAACATTTAAAGTGCAGAGAAAAACAACACACATAAAAACACAACAGCAGCATATTTAAATGCAAAAATAGATTCAAAAACTGCATGCAGATATAAAACACAAATTCTCCCATGAAGTTTCTGATTTTACACACACACACACACACACACACACACACAACCGCAGCATTCTTTATTGACCGTCATGATATTTATTTTAATTGTATAATGTGGATATTTGTATGTGATTATCTGGCAACTCTTTGTAAAAGATAAAAAAAGAAAAATCTTTCTGTATATGCATTGTCATCCTCCCTCAATACATTTTTCACCCAAAAAACACACACACACACACACACACACACACACACACACACACACTCCAGTGTCGACGTCCACGACACATCTTGTAATGATAATGATGATAATAATCAGATTTTTGTCATGACTGTTTGATGGCTTGTGTGCTGTGATTTCCATTCCCAGTCCCGACCTCCAGGCTGCGCTGCCGCTAGTTTTTTGTAAGTGTTTGCATCGTAGTTGTACTTCCTGCTTCCGAATGGCCGCAGCAGTCGCTCGCTGCTGCCGCTGCTGGTGGGAAAAAGAGGAAAAAAAAAACATTTTCTGTGCACTTCACTATCTTTTTGCCAAAAAGAAACTCTTTCTAGTCTCCTATCTCGCTGCCTTTGACCAGGTTTTCTTTTTTGTTGTTCCTCTACTGAAGCTTTTTTTTTGATTTTCAAACCTTTTGTAAGGTTGGCTCCGCCCGCTGTTAGGAGGTGTTGTGACGTCGTTAGTTGACACGTAGCTGAGACTCGATGTGACTCATCAGTGTTCATTCTCCTCCTTTTTCTTCGTTTCTCTATTCAAAATAATAATAAAAAACAAGCTGTGAAACTGAGCCCAGTTGTGCGTGTTTTTCTCCGCTCAGCGCAAATATCTTAGTGTAGCCTCGTCTCCAGCCAACCCATGAAGCCGTTCATTTGAGAGACCTCGCGGCCCCAATTCCTGATGAGGGACAATTGGCTCATCATCAACTGTGGCTTAATCCTTTTCCCCGGCTTTATAATTAGAGCAGAAAATGTGATTCATGTCAGCCGAAGGTTTTAGAAAATGACGAGAACAAAGACTCGTTCCTGCAGGCGGGTCATTGATGTCGTTGTCGTCTCCGAGTCGACGGGAGGAGTTTTGGGGGGATGGGTAGGAGGGGAGCGGAGAGAAAGTGTTGATTGGCACCCCGGGAAATTAAGTTCGGCATCAGAAAATGAACCAAAGGAGAAAAGAGAAGATACGTCGTAGGATAAGATGAGCACAAAAAGCTTTGCAAATCTTTACTTTTTTCAACATTTAATCAAATGAAGATTAATGTCAGGAAGGAAACGATTGCACTGGGACAACAAAGGCTCGTCTGGTCTGAACTGAAATGAATCTTTGTCTTCGATTTTCACTTTTTTTTTTTTGGTTTGACATGCTGCCGTCTCTGGACAAGGCTGCAGAAAAACATTTCTCATGATTCACTCACACACACACACACACGCACGCATGTACGCACGCTCTCTCTCTCTGTCACACACACACACACACACACACACACACACACACACACACACACACACACACACACACACAGGCCATCTGTGAAATTTGTGAAACATCTCTGCTGCCGGCTAAATGCTGCTGCTCAGCAGTTAGTCTCTGTAGGTGTCGAGGAGAAAGTGCTGAGGAGGAGAAGGAGGTGGGAAGGAGAAAAGAGGGTGGAGCAGGAGGAAGAGGAGGTGGAGAAAAAGAGGTTGGAGGTGGAAGAGCACTAGACGCTAACAGACTTGCCTTCTAGTGCAAGACCACTAGAGGGCGAGAGGTCAGTGGAGGGGGAGGCGAAGGAGGAGTAGGAGCAGAAGGAGGTGGATGATGTAGAGGAGGTGGAGGAGGAGGAGGAGATGAGAAGCAGTATGAGGAGGTGACGGAGGAGCAGAAGGAGGTGGATGATGTAGAGCAGGAGGAGGAGGAGATGAGAAGCAGTATGAGGAGGTGACGGAGGAGCAGAAGGAGGTGGATGATGTAGAGCAGGAGGAGGAGGAGATGAGAAGCAGTAGGAGGAGGTGACGGAGGAGCAGGAGGAGGTGGATGATGTAGAGCAGGAGGAGGAGGAGGAGATGAGAAGTAGTATGAGGAGGTGACGGAGGAGCAGGAGGTGGATGATGTAGAGCAGGAGGAGGAGGAGCAGAAGGAGGTGGATGATGTAGAGCAGGAGGAGGAGGAGGAGATGAGAAGCAGTAGGAGGAGGTGACGGAGGAGCAGGAGGAGGTGGATGATGTAGAGCAGGAGGAGGAGGAGGAGATGAGAAGCAGTAGGAGGAGGTGACGGAGGAGCAGGAGGAGGTGGATGATGTAGAGCAGGAGGAGGAGGAGGAGATGAGAAGCAGTAGGAGGAGGTGATGGAGGAGCAGGAGGAGGTGGATGATGTAGAGCAGGAGGAGGAGGAGGAGATGAGAAGCAGTATGAGGAGGTGACGGAGGAGCAGAAGGTGGTGGATGATGTAGAGCAGGAGGAGGAGGAGATGAGAAGCAGTATGAGGAGGTGACGGAGGAGCAGAAGGTGGTGGATGATGTAGAGCAGGAGGAGGAGGAGATGAGAAGTAGTATGAGGAGGTGACGGAGGAGCAGGAGGAGGTGGATGATGTAGAGCAGGAGGAGGAGGAGATGAGAAGTAGTATGAGGAGGTGACGGAGGAGCAGGAGGTGGATGATGTAGAGCAGGA
>CM020504.1:14577039-14642039 GCA_009823395.1 Thamnaconus septentrionalis
CCGGCGTGCTGCTGGGTGGACTGGCACTCACAGCCTGCGAGGCCGAGCGGGAAGGAAGCGTCTCTCTGTGGATTTCCTGCCCTACGGCCGCGCTGCTGCACCTGTTGGACGGAGCCACCAGGTGGCGCCTGGATGCAGTAGTAGAATTCGGACTGTGGTTGGGCCTCACTGCAGCCTGCGGCGTCTCCGTGGGACTGGCCGCTGTCTCGGTGCTGAAGAGGTCTTTCCAGTGCGTGGCGCTGGCTCTGGGGACGCCGCTGGATGTGGGCAGGGCCGACGTGACGACTGAACACAAGCTGTCGGTGCTGATGGACGTCACGGTGAAGCTGGCAGTCCTGGGCGTGGTGCTGCTGGGAGCCTCGGTGTTGGGAGCGGCTGCACTCCTGACAGCGTCTCTGGGATCGGCCGGACTGCTGGGAGTGGGCGGGGCAAGCCTGCTGACTCTTCTGGAGGGAATCTATCGTGTTTCTTAGGCCCCGTTTACATGATCACAGCATTTTTTGACACCGACATTTTTCTGAAAACCTCTAGAAAAAAATTGCGTTCATACAAAGCCATCTTCAAATATTTTCCCGTTTAAATGAAGACCCTGGAAATGATTGGAAACAATTTAGCAACTATGCCAGTTCTGGTGTGGTGCCGCAAGTTTACTTCCCGAAGGCAGAATAAGAAAAAGAAGAAAAACCAACCTAGGAGAAGGGATTAAGCCGGGACATCTTGGTTATCCTGCAGCATGTTCTTGTATTTTATTTTCACTTGCTGCCATGTCCTTTTGGGCCCAGTCATGTTTGATCTGTACGTACAGACACATGCACGCACGCACGATAAGAGGAACTTCTTTTTTTTTAAAGCTCAATTGGAAATTCTGTGAAGTCAGTGAACTTATCTATTTATCAAAATTGTTCCAGTTTGTTGGGGTTACATTTAAAATATTTCACTTACACCTACCATCAATTCCACCTACAATTTCATCTGGTTCATAATGAAAGTATGACTTTCTTTTCGGATATGATGCTTATTATTAACTATTATGATCATAATTGCGATCGTTTCAGCGGAGCAGCCAGTTCGTATTTGTGCACTGCTTACGCATTCAGACGGTCTGCGATACTTTGCCACGCTTCTCTCTCTGTTTAATAACTGTGGTGTTGCCTTTTTTTTCTTTCTTTTGTTCTTTTGCTTCCTCATAAGCCTCAATGAGGATTTCCGCCTCAGACGGGGAAAAGTACGCCGCTCTCGTTGTCATGGTGAATCACTGAATCTGAGCTTGATAACAGGGGTCTATTTGAGGAAGCCACGTGCGCGCAGTTACCCAGGATAGGTTTCACCTGGCTTGATGAATCCCTGTGCGCTCATCCTGGATGTTTTTTTTTTTTGTGCAACCGATCAAGCCTGGACACACGTGTTATAGATTGGCTGAACACGATTTAGTTACTGATCTTGGATGACGGAATCCTACTTTGGTGTAATGGGCCCCAGGTGAACAGCCGCGCCCCTTCTGCTTGCTTTCCTGTGTTCTTGTTGTTGTTGTTGCTGTTGTTTTTTTCAATAAGCACTGGCTTCCTGCTTCAGCCCTGACAGTTTGCTTGGCCATAAAGCTGCTTCTGTTGCTTCCTGCCTCCACTTCTCCACCTCCTTCTCAGAATTCACTCTTCCTCTGTGTGCTCTTTGTTGTGACGGCTCCTTTAAGAGCTCGTCCGTCAAGAAAAGCGCTCTCTTGTCCAATGTCCAACCCGACCGGTTTTACTTTCTTTTTCTCTCACCAGCTCAGCTGGCGTGAACAAGCTCGGGCTGATAGATGGGTATGTTTGTTGTTGTCACTATTGTTGTTGTCATGTTTTGACTGCTGCATGTTTACCTGCTATATATCATTTTGGGTTTTTTCTTTTCTCCCTCTGTGTCTATAGATGTTTTTCGGGGCCTTTCTGTGGCGCTGCTGAAGGCCACGGTGGCGGCCTTCGCACTGTACCAGGCCTGCAGCCGGGCGAGGCCGGCCTTCCTGCCCAGCTGGCTCTCGGGAGGCCCCGACCTGCTGGAGGCAGCGGGTCTCCAGGGGTTTCTGGCCCTCTGTGGCTGTTTTGGACTCTGCCTGGTGTTTGCATGCATGGGCTGCGGCGTGGCGGCGGGATATGGTGCCATGGCGGCACTGAGGGGCAAGCGGACAGCCTTGGTGAACGGCTGCGGTGGGATAGGGGTGTTTCTGGGATGTGGACTTGCAGGAGTGCTGCTGGGCTCGGCCCTCGATGCCCTGATGGCCCTCGGAGCCAGGGGCCTCTGTCTCCTGGGCTTCCTGTTCTGCCTCAGCCTGCTGCACCTCCACCAGGAAGTCAAGGCGTTGGACCCGGCTGGCCTGCTGTGCCTCTCGGCAACGACCTACATTGTTGTCCACCTGGGCGTCTGCTCCAGTCTGGCTGTGGACATTTTGGTGCTGGTCCTGGTGCCGGTCAGCTTCCTGATGGTCTTCCTGGCTGACCTGCTGGTCTTCCAGACCACCAGGGGTCACCTGACCCTCAAAATCCTGCTGCTCATCCCGCTGGCTGGGATTCTGCTAGGGCTGGACGTGAAGGCGTACCAGCAGGATCCTCCACCGTTCTTCCACACCAGTTCTTCAGCTCAGGTTCTTTGTTCTCGGCTGGTGATGCTCACCGGGACGACCGGCGTGCTGCTGGGTGGACTGGCACTCACCGCCTGCGAGGCCGAGCGGGAAGGAAGCGTCTCTCTGTGGATTTCCTGCCCTACGGCCGCGCTGCTGCACCTGTTGGACGGAGCCACCAGGTGGCGCCTGGATGCAGTAGTAGAATTCGGACTGTGGTTGGGCCTCACTGCAGCCTGCGGCGTCTCCGTGGGACTGGCCGCTGTCTCGGTGCTGAAGAGGTCTTTCCAGTGCGTGGCGCTGGCTCTGGGGACGCCGCTGGATGTGGGCAGGGCCGACGTGACGACTGAACACAAGCTGTCGGTGCTGATGGACGTCACGGTGAAGCTGGCAGTCCTGGGCGTGGTGCTGCTGGGAGCCTCGGTGTTGGGAGCGGCTGCACTCCTGACAGCGTCTCTGGGATCGGCCGGACTGCTGGGAGTGGGCGGGGCCAGCCTGCTGACTCTTCTTGAGGGACTCTATCGTGTCTATCGTAAGGCCACGTTTACCTGATCACAGCATCACCGACATTTTTCGGAAACGCTCTAGGAAAAAATTGTGTTTGCACAGTTTCCATCCTGGAAGCTGTTTCAGAAAATGTGTGGTTTTGGTCTGTGCGGTTTCAGTGAAAACGCCGGCTTTGTGTAAACGCAAACCGAAACGATAAAATGATTTACAGTTTTCAGAGAAACCCGTCGGCCCTTAGAGAGTGACGGTGGGGGCGGGGGAGGGGTCTCCTGGGTCCACCAGAGATTAGATCTTTATTATATATATATATTTGATATTGAAGATTTCACTCTGTCCTAAAAAATGACTTAATTCATGTATAAATCCCAACAATCAAGACCAACTGTGTGCAAAACCTGCAGGGTCTCAGCCCTAAAGACATACACACTCAAAAAAAACAGCTGTGATGAAAAAGTTCACAGTGGCTGAATTTTCTTACTGCCGGGACGTTTTTTGCGGTACAAACAGACGATGTTGCACAACCCAAAAGGCGGATGTGCAGAATGGCCGTTTTTTTGTGTCTGCGCCTGATATCGTGTTGCCACATTGGTTTTCACGCTGCGCCACTTAGCGCTTGCTCACAGTGTAGAATCTCAGCAAACCTCGGAGTTAATTCTGCTCTCTGAACGTGCTCGTGCTAAGCTGCTGGCTAAGTCTACTTCCTGCTGAAGCTTTTCCTGACTCCGCAGCCTGAGAGGCGGCTGCCGCGGACACAAATCCTCTGTTATCACTCCCTGAGTGTATGGTTGTGTGTGTGTGTGAGTGTGTGCACTCGCGTGTGCGTGCGTGCGCTGCCTGCTGTATTCTGTTCTTGTGCGTACTTACAAAGCTGACGGCGAGAGACGAGCTGATACGAATCTGTTATCTCAGCGGCGGAGGTAGAGGCAGCAGGAAGAGGCAGGAGGACAGAATCGGCTCCACAGCAGTTTGCCCTGTTTTTTTTATTGTTGTATTTTTGTTGCTTTTTTTTAATTTTTTTTATCTTGAACTGTTTCAGCCTCCAGTGGAACGCTGCTGTTGTCATCAGGGCACTGTGGCATCCCAGCCTGTAACGCTAAAAGCTGCTGCTGCTTAAGACAAAAAAAATAAAAACAAATCTGTGTGTGAGACTCAGCTGCCGTTTTATTGGCTCTTCATGATTTGTTTGTGTTTTTATGTTTTTTGGGGGCTGCTGCTGCCATCTGAAAAGCCTCCCAGCAGCTGCTGCTGCACTGCGAACATCAGCCACTCCTGCAAAGCTCCTGGCAGTAACATTTAGCACCAAGCGCAGGAGTCAGGTCCGTCTCGGCCTGCGGTCCAAACAGCAGAGTCTCACTGGCCTGGAAGGGGAGCAGCGATGAGTAATAACACAACACACAATGCACACAACGTGAGTGAGACTCTTCTCACCGTTTCACAGTGATCCATTCAACATGTGTAAGAAGACTTGAAGGCCAACAACAGCTGATTAGTGTTACAGGAAGTTCAGGTTTGGCTGACCTCTATTTTATTTTTAAGGTCGTCATTTTTCATACAGAACTCAATAAATTATCCCAAAACCCTCTCAAGGCATCCAGAAAGTAAGATATAACCCACTGTTTGCAACCACCTGCAGAAACTAATGCTCTGTTGGACGTTCCATGTGTTTAGAAGGAGACAAATCCCAACATGTTCTAAGTAGGGGGCGGAGCCAACACCTGGCTGCTGGTGTTATCAGTGAGCCCCCTTGTGACATCAGAGGAGGAGTTTGCAGACACACCAATCGCGTTTCTTGAAGGCATTAATGAAGCAGAGAAGAAATAAATAGTACTCCAACCTTCCTAATAGTTTTTCAATTTTCTTCATTTAATCTCAACAAATGCAAGCACAAGCTTAAATACTAAATCAAATATTTTCTTTTTTCTGATGGCGGCAGCAGGAACTTTAAGACCCTGCGTGCCGCTCGTCTGCTTGGCGGAAGTCGTGGGTTTTTAATTACAAGCTGGAGAACAAAGACGCTGCAGTCGTCAAGCTACAAATTGCCCGTTTTCTTCCCCGCTGCTAGGAATTGTTACTGCATAATAAACACCTGACAGAATGCCCTCTTCTCTCTTTTTTTATCACTTCTTCCGCCTTTCCGTCTCTTCCACGGCAGTCTGTTCCTCTCACAGTTGATGCCACAGGCCGGCAGCCACATGCGTGAAACCGCCGACAATTCTCCTCCAGACGTTGAACTTCGCCCCCCTCGTCTCTCACAACGATGCACAACAGGACGCTGATTCTTCTTGTTTTCATCGAGTTTGTGAAGTTGAAACCAGGGATGTAGAACTTATGAAATGAATTTTGACATCTGCTGATACCGATATTTTTCCAATCCTGAGCTCTGTTTGCCTTAATATTACGATCATTATTGTTGTTTTAATATGAGGCAGCACTGGCAAGTATGATATGTATGTATGTATTTATGTATGTATGTATGTATGCATGGATCAATGCCATGGAAACGTGATTTATTTAGGAAGTTTATCCGCGTTTCTAATGGCCCATCCTCGTGTCTCCGTGTTGCTAAAAATTCCTTGTGCTCTTTTTACGTGGTGCTTTTTTTTTCAAATGTTTGATAAAATTTGTGGTATTTTGTCTGTTGCGAAGAACACTTTTGCTTCTCGGAATAACTTTGGCTTTGTAGACATTGCAGCTTGCCATCTTGCTTTGCGGTGTTCCCAGTGTAAAGTATCTCAACAGAGCGAAACGCATGTGGAAAAGTTGCAGAGTAGCCACACTTCCGCTAAAATGTCGGCCGGCCAAATAACTGGCCACAAACTGTGGGATGGACACAGGAAATCCATACTACAGGTTGCAGGCAGCTAGCAGACTCGCCTAGTCTAGCTAGCAGTCTAGCAGGCCAGAATCGCTAGTGGACTGGTTCCAGCAGACAATGTGAAAGCACAGGCATCACGGACCGTGGATTGGAAAATACTAAAAAGAAAAAAGAAGATGGTGGATGTTGTGTTGCTGTGGGCGGGGCCAACGTGTAAGGGGACTTTCTGTCACCTGAAGAGGATGAGCAGTAAAAGAGACAAAGCGTCCATCCTCAAGGTCACTCAACAGAGCTCCCTCATGATAAACGTTGTGATGTGATAGTGTCAGGTCATGTGATATGGTCAGCAGTCTAATGTATGATGTATTATAAGCAGAAGCAGGGGAGCAGCAGCAGCAGGTGCGCAGCAGGTCCAGGTGGGGCTGCAGGAAGATTTATTGCACTGCAGGATCGAGAACCGAACGAAAATTCAACATCGGTAAGGAAATAAAAACACAGACCTGACGGACTGATCACAGTAGCGGTAGAGGTCAGAGTATACAGCGTGTGAAAACTGCATTTTCCCCGTCACCTTCTTCATCTGAAACCCCCCTCCACCCACCTCCTCACCCCCTCTGTGTGCAGGCTAAAACCTCTCCATCCACCAATAATGAGAAGCCTCTCCTCTCCGGCTGCCGAGTTGCTGACACAAAGCTAAGGAGTGATACACGGCTTATGAGTGTGTGACTAATAGAAATAGAGGGATAATCCTCCTCACTGCTTGGCTCTGCAACTGGCTGGCTTTGGCAAGGGCAGGGCTGATAGTTGCCGCTGCCGCTGCTGCTCTAACCCTGGCAGACGGGATGCGCAAGAGACGCCGCAAAAAGCGAGAGACGCAAAAACAAAAAAATCCCAAAACATGCCAGCCAGAAATAATAATAACATTAGAAAAACATGGGATGGCGGCTGAAGCTTCAGCAGAGAGCCGGTGGCAGGGAGGAGCAGTGGGACGGTGGTCTCTGACCTTCTCAGCTGGACGTGTCACAGCGCAGCTGCAGGGATGTCGGAGGAAATCCGGTTTCCCCCCGAGGAGGCACTTTTTCACCAGCAACTGAACACTTCAGTCACAGCGGGCAACACACACACAAGGAGAGAAGGCAGGAGAGGAAAGGCCAGAGGGTTTAGAGGTGCTCAGATTGTGTGGAACTGTGGCCACTGTGTTTAAAGGTGGATGTGGTTGGAAGCGCGGCAAGCTCAGCAACTTCAGCACAATCAGTGCCACAACGTTTCGGTCCTGCGTTTATTGGACACAGAGGAAGAGGAATGAATGCACCTGAAAGACTCATGTCTCCATCCATCCATCCCTCCATCCATCCATCCATCCATCCATCCCTCCATCCATCCATCCATCCATCCATCCATCCATCCATCCATCCATCCATCCATCCGGTGGGATCGATTGGTTTTAATCTCCTGATTCAAGGGCCTCCCGTGGAGAACTCCACCCTGGAGCGCCACCCGCAGGCAGAGAAGTGAGCCAGGTGCGAGTGAGCCGGTGAGGACAGAACTCTGGAGCCTGGGGGGAGGAGTCAGTGGTGTGAACGAATGGCGGGAATGAAAGAGGGGAGGAGGGAGGAGGGAGACGGCGCTTTGATCAGAGCGCCGTCTAATCCCACAGACAGTTCAGTAATTAGGCTGAACTAAAATAATCCCACTTCTGCAAAAGACATTTAGAGGGATTGCGCTCATTATATCCCCCAATATCTTCAGAGTGGAGTGGCTTCAAAGGTCGTGGACGCAGGTGGAATCAGGCCCATCTGCCAAATGTTCTGATCTAAGGGGCTCCTTCTCCACTCATCGCCGTGAAACAAGCGGAGATAATTTAGCATTTATGGTATAATAAGAACAGATCCACTTGGCGGACTGACTGAGGAGGAGTACATTACCTCTGCAGTGGAAGTGATAAACACCAGAGAGGAAGCATTGTTTAGGAACCTCACGGCCTGATCGTGTCATTCCCGTCTCAGCCGACATAATTGTTTTTGTATTTTATGAAGAGAAAAAAGGCACAAACTAGAGGCATTAATGCAAAGACATGGCAGGAGAAATGAGGAGGGGAAATTCCATGTTCAGCATCTTGTCACAAACAATTCTCATCAATGTCACTCAGCCTAAAAAAAAATAAAAAAAATTTGATCATCAGTTCTCTGCAATTACTGAGGGACTCTGGCTCTCCCTCTGTTTTGTGATAACAATCTGCACATCTTCAAGTTTCTATCATCCTTATATTTCATCTCGCATGATTCATTATCCAAACCAAAACCCTCTCTACATGCCCACAAGGATGCCACAGCCAGGCTTTCACTGGGCCAAAAGCAGGAAGTTACTGTTGCTAGTAGCTTGTCAGCATGGATGCTGCGATTGTTCTGTCTGATCACAACTGGAAAACATTTCCACTGTAGAAGAGCAAATAACTGAAGGCGCTGAAGGCTTTTCTCTGCTGTGTGTGTGTGTGTGTGTGTGTGTGTGTGTGTGTGTGTGCTTGCAGCAATTATTTTTGGACACGCGCGCACACACAGGTTGCGGAGCAGCTACGTGGTCGGGGTTTAAATGCTGCTGCTGCAGTAGTTTGACAGCAGCTGATGCACCAAAACCTGAGAAGCTGTTAGTCACTTTACAGCTAATTTTATTTTTACACATGAAGGATATGTCCTGTAAAAAAAATACAAAAAAAACAACAACTCAATCCTAAAGAATTTAGTTTGAAATGAATGAAAAGCTGCTTTCACCAATTTTCTATTATTATTATTACTATTATTATACTTTTCAGTAAATCGCTCAGTTTGGCTCCTCTACTTTGGTTGCTGGTTTATAATAAATATAATAAATTGAGGATCAACATAGGCATCAGTTGCCTAGTTGTTTTCTCCAGGAAGACCTGCTGCCTCCAGCAACTCTAGAGGAACCACAGTGACCCCTGCTGGCTGTTCCAACACTGAACTCCATCCATCCATGCATCAATTTTCAATATCCACTTGTTACTGGATCATGGGGGTCTGCTGGAGCCTATTCCAGCTGTCATAGGGCGAAGGCAGGTTGACACCCTGAACAAGTCACCAGTTCATCACAGGACCACATGGAGAGACAACCAACTATTCGCACTCCCGCACACACCTATGGCCAATTTAGAGTTTTCAGTTCACCTCACATGTATGTTTTTGGAGTGTGGGAGGAAGCCGGAGAACCTGGAGAGAACCCACGCAGACACAGGGAGAACATTCAAACTACCACACAGAAAGGCCTCGGGCCGGGAATCAAACCCGCCACCTTCTGTGCTGTGAGGTGGCAGTGCTCACTACTGCACCACTGTGACTCTCCCCATATTAATATCGTAATGTTCCCTGCAGGTCTGCGGTGGACCAGCGTCAAGTTGTTACTTTGAATCACGCGGTCACGTGGGAATCTTTGAAATATTTTTTTTGATATAACTTTTTTTTAATTCCATGTTCATAATTATATCAAGTGAAATTCTTTCCTACATACATAGTCCCTCGTATGGAATTGTTGTTTATTTTTAATTTCGAGTAAAAAAAAAAAAAAAAGTCATTCGTTTGAAATGCGTGTCACTGCATTTAGTATCCACACCGGCATCCGTAGTTAGGGGGATATGATATTACCCGGAAGAAGGCGGAGTTAGCCTCAAACCTCGAAGTCTGGACTGGTGTAAACCTTCCTTCACCCGGATTTCAATGTAATTTTTTAGTTGTTTTTTTTTCAATCTTAAAGCTGACTAATATAATTAAAATCAAGTTTTTAATTGTTTATCTGCATCTCCAAATTGGTAGACTGTGCCTTTAAATCAAGGGACGTGTGTGTGTGTGTGTGTGTGTGTGTGTGTGTGTGTGTGTGTGTGTGTGTTTTCCATCAGTGACTTTACGCTAATCATAATCAGACAGCACAACCGGCCTTGTGTATTTTTTTTTCATCGCTTAATTAAAAAACAAACAAAAAAAAAACCCCAGTCCCCCTCTAAATGCCTTCTGACTTGTGAACAGCCTCTGTAACGAGCTGGTCGGGCCACTAGAGGGGGCTATTGCACCTGCCGTCTCACTCATCCTGTTGCTCTGTGAAACAGAAATTTGTATAATGCATAAATCTAAAGATGTCAACCTCATCAGATAATTTACAATCAAGGTACATGTATACAATAGTGCAGATCTTTGACTCTAATGTGTTTTTTCTTTTTTTTTTCAGCTCCACCTCAAGCACTTAGTGCCATCACCAGAGCAAACAGTTGAAAGAAACTCCGTAGATGCTCTAAATCCTCGCTACTAATTATGCTTCCGCAGGAGGATCAAGTCCTGCTGATCAGAGTCCGCCGCCGTCTGAAGCAGCACATGGCTTCGATTCGGCTTCAATTCAGCTCCGCTGGATATTTACCTGATTGACACAAACAGGCCTGTCGCTCTAACACTGCTCGTTGTTGGGCAACATCATGTCTGTCACACGTTAGCTAACTGCGCGCACACACACAGTGTTTAACGTGACACGTTGATGTGCGACCTCTCCGGATCACATGGACATAAAATACGAAGTGTCGCAGTTTTAAAGGAGCCGGAGACAAACTCGCGGCTGTTTGAAGACTAATCCCTCGTTTCCGCCCCAGAGGGTCCCGGCGTGAAACTGAAGAGGCCTTTTAAGTCCTAATAACTTCTTAATTTAGTGGAAACATACACAGGCGAGGTCACACACAGCTTCTAGTCGTTTGTGCGCGCTCGCTTGCTCACACTGGGCTCCAGTTTCAGGATAGTTAAAGTGGAAAAACAAAAAACACAAAGCCCTGTTTGATTGTGACAAGAGCGGCTCTTCCCATTTGTTCCCAGTTTTTTGCTGCACCAGTTCCTCCAACCAGAGTGTGCGCGTCAGTCTGGTGATTCACTGACTTCCTGTCTGGGAACTGGGAGAAGGAGGGGAAGAAGAGGAGGGGAGGAAGAGAAGGTGCAGTCATTTTTTTTGTTAAACTCTGCCAGAAACTGAGACTTTTTAAATGATCACCAGTTGTAGTTCTGACTGACGTTTCAATTTTCTCACATGTTTTAGAGACGAAACGTGCTCCCACATCTTGACATATTCAACAACTTCTTAGAAATTCTTGAAAATAACAGAATATTCACCTCCCAGCAAAATGAAAATAACAAGGTGACATTAAAAGGTCACAAATGAACTTTGACTGGAGAGGTGTGCGTGCAAGTGTGTGTGTGTGTGTGTGTGTGTGTGTGTGTGGCGGGGTTGGTGGAGGGTAAGGCCAGTTAAACACAAAGACAAAAAAATGCCCACACAAGCAAAGCAAAATTGTGTGTGGAAGACAGAATATTCAAAAGCCACTAGACAGACAGACACAAACAGACACACGTGACTGACTGACTGACTGACTGACTGACACTTCAGCCTGTAACAAACAAAGTCACTAAATATAAGGGAACAAACGTCATGTAGAGCAGAAACCAGATTCATGCATGTTCAAAAAACATACATTGTTCTGATCCGCACATTGTTCAGTGCTGATGGTGAGCGGGCAAACTCCGCCCCCTGGTGGTGAAAACGCTACAAAGCGGCCTGCAGGCTGACGACGAGCACAGTTTCACAAGGACGCGGCACAGACGAGGCGACACCTGTGACGCCAGCAAACCGAAGACATTTGTTCAGTTGTGTGACAGTCAGACAAGAGCGCCACCATCCTGTGAGGTGTCACTTACCGCTGCGCCATTGTCACTAATGGACACTTTGGAAAAGTGTCGCTGGGAACAAAAGACAGGACTTAAAAGAGCCATTATGGCCTCTGGGGGGCCCTGTAATCATGTGGCATCAGTCCTCTGAGGCTGAAATAATGACGGGTGTGTGAGTGAGGGCACACACACACACACACACACACACACACACACACACACACACACACACACACACACACACACACACACTCTCTCTCTCGTTCAGTGCAGTCAGAAAGCTGTGTTGATTATTTTTTTTTGACCTAAGATGATGAAGAAAATGAAATCCGGTTATGATACTGTAACCCTGATTCTATTAGAACCCTCTGTCTGTCAGTCTGTGTGCAATGAACCCATTTGCACTGCCTGATTTGTGACACACTGACTAACTAAACATGCATTTGCTTGCCTCTTACAATAGAAATCCCCAAATATTCTATTTATTTTAATGATACAAACCAAGTATTTTACACTGGAGCACTTGATGCAAGTCACAACAGAGTAAAACGTCTTCTAAACTGCATCAAAAAAAAACTTTTTTTGAACAAAATCTTTTCTCCTCCTCTTGTTCTTTTCTGTGTCCTTCTTTCGTGTGAATCGCAGGCAACAGGAGCGAACGGCCCGATTAAACTACCGAGAAGCTGCTGGTTTGGAAATGGGAGAATAAAGAAAGAAAGGGAGGGAGGGAGGCAACAAGGCGGCTAATCCGCCAACTATCCAGCGCTGAGACGGCAGGCTGAGCCTCAGGTATTTGGTGCACTTCACAACTTCAAATTAAGACGCAATTATATTCTCTGCCGGGTCATTACTAATCCCGTTGAGGTAATGGAGCCGCACCTACAGCCTTAATTGCAGGGATTAGTGTGAAAGGGGGCCGTTTCCTTCACCAATTCGGTCAGGAACAGATTCTTAGCAGGAACAAAGGAGACACTTTAAATACCTCGTCTGATGACGCTTGATAAGTAAAACAAAACAAACAGAAATGGAGTAGAAACTATTTTTTTTATATCTTTTTGTTTTAAAGTCCTTTAAGATTTTTAAGTTCAAATGCAAGCAAAGTTCTCCTGCAATGATTTAAAAACTCTAAACAACCGGTTCTGTTTGCACGTGTCGCTCTGAAGATGTGTTTCATTATTTTAATCTTTTTGAATTCACCTCTTTGTTGCTTAAGTCTTAGCGGGGAACATTGGTAGTTAGAGATTTAAAAGCCAAAAAACACCGAACGTCACTACAGTAACACATAAACAAAAGAAAAAACAGCATTTGCAGTCGTTTTGCAGGTTTTTGTGTTAAGATGGACGTCTGAAACTTTCAGATTTTATGCATGAAAGGGAAGCAGCAGCTGAGGATGGAAATACCACTAAGATCCTTCTTCAGCTACCTTCAAACTACCAGTGATCAGCGTCTCTGTCCGCTGGGAACTCCTGAAAAATGAGACAGGGGTTCCTTCACGTCTTCTGCTACTCTGCTCTTCACACAGTGACAACTCAAACGCTTGAGCCCTCCGTGATGTCACATAGGGATCCAATCTCTCTCCCCCTGACTGTCAACCTCCTTCCAAACTTCTGGAGAATTTGGACTGAGAGACCCTGACAAACTCTGGAGTTCAGCTTGGAAATAAGAGCTAAACATGTAGACATAGAAGACATAGACAGAAGACGTGGACGAGTTCTTCACAAGATCAGATCCATGAACCTGCACCAGCAGTGACCTTGTTGGGGAAGCCCCTCCCACCAGCAGCCCTGCAGCAAGAACCAACAAAACCCGACCTTCAAGCTTTTTTTGTTTTTTGACTTACAGCCTGTCGAGTTCCTGCGCTTCACTGTCATTATTGTATATATGTAATTTTTTCCCCTAATGATGGCCACTTAACAGAAGCGGCCATAAAAAAGCAAAAAACTCATAGCTCGTAAAAACTGATCACAGGGCCTTTTTCTGTTTGAACGCAGTCAAGGAGGCGGGGCTTAAAGTGACGGCACGCCATCGCTTGCAAATCTCTGGGGGGAAAATACAACAACAACAATCACAACAACAACAACAACAACATTCAGTACATCATATCACAGTCCAATTAGTCGCTGTTATGCCGTGATGGGGGCGTGCGAGCTGGGAGCATAAATAATCCTTGGCGAGTGGTGGTGGTGGGACCGTGTGGAGCGTGCACGGGTCAGCATGTTCCCGCACCTGTAAATCACCTGAGCGCTGCTGTAATTACGGCCCTCTGGGACGGCGCTCAGCCCTCTAATGCCCAGGGGGCTCGGCGGCGCCGCCACTTGTTGCGCAAGTGTTCGCACAGAAAGGGGGAGGGAGAGGCGGCGGGGGTTGGGGTCGGGGGGGGAGGGGGGGCCGTTTGGCCTGGAGGTTAATCTTCTAAACGGCTGGCTGACAAAGTTGGACTGCTGGCTGAGAGAGAGAGAGAGAGTGAGAGAGCGAGAGAGAGAAAAAGAGAGAGAGGGCAGGGGGAGGAGCCTGTTCAGGAACCAGGAGTACAAGTTCGTTTTTCCATTGCAAGGGTTACCTTTCTGTTTTTCTGTTTTCTTTTTTTTTTCTTTTTTTGTTTTTTTTTGGGGGGGGGGTTGAGAATGGAGGTGTGAAATACAGAAAACCTCTTTGCCATATCTTTGCTTAAAATATCCAAAAGGCGAGCTGGCAGCAGCATCGGCTGCTCCGACTCTCCAGATATGGTTGTCAAAGAGTCACGACCAGAGACAAACAGTCCTTCGAGCAGCAATGGAGACCTGGCCTGTTTACCTGCTGCTTGTTGAGGGTCATTGTGAAATCTTTCTTTTTTTTAATCATGAAAATAACGTGTCACACATGTAGTGGCTAAAGAAGTAATGTTTCAGGGGAATATTAAGGATCTCAGCAGATTCCACAGAGGCTCAGTGTGTGGAGAAATGTGGACAATTATGTGGGAGATTATCATCATGATATCCACACATACAGTATTATGTGTATATATATTAACTGTATGGAGGTTTGAGGAGGTTGTAACGTGTGAACAAGTCCGACCCTGCTATCTGATGCGGCCGTCACGTGACCTTCCAAACTGACCGGTGAGCTTTGTGGTGAGGGCCGAGCTTCAAGCCTCTCTCTCTCTCTCTCTCTCTCTCCTTGTTTCACCTTCTTCCAACCCGTTGACCAGTCGGACGAAGCTCGCCGTGAGTGTGAGAAACAATTTGTCCCGCTCTCGGCTGGTTCTGTCCACCGCGCGGCCCAAAAACCCACCAGGGTCACCTGACCCAGACGGAGCCCAACGAGGAGACCGGGGGCGCCGGAACCAGAGGAAGATGGTCACGGCCGGCCGGGCACCTCGAAGCTTCAGGCTGCAGTCAGAAGCTTTGAGGGGCCTAAACAGCGACCCGACGTGAACCGGCGCCGCCGCCCGCTGTGTTCCGGCGAAGGAAAGGAAAAAAAAAGAAGGAAATTACAAGACGTGTGGTTGGCGACGGCGCCGGCGATCAGTGAAAGCAGGGATTGGAGCCCAGTGGGCTGATTAAAGGGCTAGATATTTACCCAGCAAACACGCACACACTCACACACGCGCGCGCGCCGGGGCGCCTTCCGCAGCTTTTACTGGCCGTCGAGGGGGTTGTGCGGCTGGATTTGTGCGCAGGTGTTTGGTGAGACGCGGCACTGTGAAAATGACGAACCTCTGATGGAGGATTAGATCCAGAACAGAGCATGCTTGCCCCCCCCCCCCGTCATGGCTGCTTCTTCAAATTAATTACCTGGATTTATGTTAATGAAAAGGTAAAAAGTTGCTCACAACCCCCCACCCTCCATATTCCCCTGGCCTCTAACCCCCCTCCTCCCCTCCGCCGTGGCGCCAACGCAGTTAATGGTGGCGGGAGGAATTCTGCGCCGCCGGAGGAGCGAGCCGCCCCCCCTGTAATCGGAACAAGCAGAGAAAAGTGATGGTGGCTAAGTGTCCCTCTGTGTTGAGCCAATGACTCTACAGATATTTTCACTGACACGCCCTCCGAGCAGCTGTGTTATTTTGTTCCCTGGCTTTTGCTGTGAAGAAAAAAAAAATAACACTGAGTGGGGGCGGCGGTGAAAAAAGTCAATACGTTACGTAACGTAAGAATCGCGATTCTCATCCTGTGCGATTCTTGATCGAACTTTGAAAATTGATATTCATTGTTGTTCCCTCCGTATGTCTGTGTGGCGTTGCAGCACGCTGGGCTGCCCAAGGTTTTGTTCTGGGCAGTTTTACTTTTTGTAACAACATCATTTTCTTTGCAGCCCTTGCATAAATAAATGTTATCTTTTCTCTTCAGTTTTTTTTTTGTGTTTTTACATCATCTGAATCAGTTGATATGGCCTTCAAGTTTAAAAATCACACATCACACAAACTGTGTTCTGCTTTGTTGCCATAATTTGCATAATTATTATCACACTATGCACTGTATCAATTTTTTAAAAATTTGATGATCTTGAATAATTTGAATTGAACTGAGAAACACCCAAAGATTTACATCTCTAACTATTAGAAAAACAAACACGAGTGTTCCTTCCACTTAGTCGATGGTAAATTTGCTTTAAATTATGACATAATGCTGAGTAAATATGTGACTTTGTTGGAACTTCATCTTTGGGGATCACTCGGAGGCTGTTCTGTGCAGGTGGCAGGAAAACTGAGACATCAAACAGAATCATCATCATCATCATCATTAAACCCACTGACCCAGCTTTCACACCAGCGGTCACACCTCTTTGTGATGTCACATAGGGCACTGATACCTGGCCTGGTTGGCGAGTGACCACACCTCCCTGCCCAGGTGACCAACTTTTTTTTTTTTTTTTGTCCCATTCCAAACAGTTTGGAGGGCAGCGTCACTTTCAGCAGGAGGTTGTTAACATCTGGACCAAAAAAATAGAGGATCAAACTAAAAAAGCAAACAGTGACTCAGCTGAGTGAAAGGTTCGGCCCGAGGCAGGAAGGTGAGGCTCGGTCTCAGGCTCCACCCCCTCCTGTCCTGCCTCGTTAAGGCGCGACTGAACGAGAAGCCAGATTGTGTGCTGTCAATTAGAATACTGGTGAGAAAAAGCCAAAAGCTGTTACCGCAAGATAATGCTCTGTTTAACCCATTTTATTACACTCCCTTATGAAATAGGCCCGCGGCCAGAGGCGCTCCAACTGAGGGCCTGTTTGCACGAAGATGGGTTTCTCTGAAAAGGGTGAAAAATGTTGTTGTTTCGGCCTTTACACGGAGCCGGTGTCGGAGACAAAGCCAATGAGCATGTTATTTGACAGCAACAAAAATAAAGTATTCTTTTGGAAACGTCGAGTCATTCAGGTTTCAATATCGGTACAATAACAATCTCAGGCACAATTCATCAGCGCAAAGATATTTGTGAATACGACGCAAAGGTGGCGGAGATGACAGGCGCAAAGCCGCCGCAAAAAGCAACGCAATTTACTGCTGCGCTCCGATCTTTGTGGCATTGCGTTGTAAATCCAACGCAGAAGTTTAACTTTGTTGTTTATCCACGCCATCTTTTCACGTGCGATCTTGTAAGCGAGCTGCTGCGACTGTAAATACGGCGTGTTCCACATCTTCTTCTTCTGCCTTCGGGGAGTAAACTCACAGCGCCACACAAGGTCTGGCATACGTACTGCAGCGATTTCAGTCATTTCCCTGTTAACGTGGATATTTTTGAAGACGGCTTCGTGAAAAGCACGTTTTTTTTTTCCGAAATTGTTCCGAAAATGGTCGGGTTCAAAAAATGCTGTTTTTGTGTTGCCACAGCGTTGTTGCCGCCCACTCCCCTAACTTCAGTTTGATCTGCTTGATCTCCGTGACATCGCTGTCACAGCGTGCTGAGTTTCTGAAGACGAGGGGCACAGAGAGATATTTATGGGGACAGGAGGACTGATGCAGCAGTGACGCCGACCCATCTCAAACTCCTGCACACGCCGCTTTAGGTTTGTGGCTTTAATTACCTGCTGAGCCGACTGAGAACAAAGCAGCCCGCTGCCCCAAACAGGCCGTCTAGACTCAGCGGCTCCCTCCTTTAAATTTAAACATCGTAAACATATGTTGACATTGCCAAAGCAAGTGATGTGTGTGGCAAACATAAAATAAAAATAAAATAAAGCAAAATAAATTAAAATAGAATAAAAGATACAATTGTGCTTTCCCTGTAAAGAAAATGTGCTACATGTGAATATATGTACACATTCAATGTACATTATGGACAATGTAATGTATTGTAATTTTATGTACAATATATGTATATGATAACACGACCAGCTCAGTGGTGTAGTGGTGCAGTGTCTGCCTTGAGACTGGGAGGTTGTGGGTTCGATTCCCAACTTGGTCATAAAGTAGGCTGTAAAAATGGTACCCATTTCCTCCCTGCTTGGCATACATGCATGCATATATAAGTATCTATGCTTATATACATACATATATATGAAGCTACAATGAACTTAAACTTTTTGCAGGAAATGCGTTTATGTGCACAGATCTCTCTCTCTCCCCCTCTACCTCTCTTTCTCTTCTTTCTCACCCGACGTGCCGCCTCTAACAGACGCCGGTGCTCGTCCCGCATGAGGATCATCAGCAGGACCAAACTGAGCCCGTTTTTCTTTTATCAGATTTCAGCGCCTCTCCCCTTGCGTTCAAAAGCCACAGAAATAAAAGGCCTGCAAGTGGGTGGAGACGCTCAGTCTGACCCGCCGTAATGGCCTGGCTTTGAAGTGCTGGAGATAGCGCTCGTAATCAGCTTAATTGATTGTAACAAGGCAGTGGCGGCGTCCGCAGGGGCTGCAATGGAGCCGCAGCAGCCGCGCCATGGGGTGCCACTGCCGCCGCCATGTTTTGCCGCTGTAGGCGCACTCATAATTCACCGTAATGACCGCCATGACTCCCAAAAGCAAACAATGTCGCCGACTTCTTCCCCAATGCGCATGAATGAGCCGCTCAACAGCGGGAGACAGAAGCAACCTGCAGACGGAGTTTAAGTGGCGTCTAGTCAGCAGCCGCTGAGGATTCATCATTTTGAAAAAAAGGTTGGGGCTGAAGCATCACCGCTGCTCTCTTCAGGCTCTTGTCAGTTCATCTAGAGCCAATCAGGTCACTTCCTGAAGGACACCCCACAGCCATCTGGAGTCCGGAGTAGATCGTCCGAATGACTCGCTGAGTCCTTTGAGTCACATGAGTCAGTGGCGCTACCCGAGGGTACACGTGCCACAAGTCCAATCCAGCTGAACCGGCTCAAAGTAACTCAGCGGACCCTTGTAATGAGCCAGGTTGTGGTGCTGGTTCTGTCTGAGCTGCAGGACTCCACTCAAACCTTTGACTCACAGGTGTGAAGAACTGTCAGGAGAGAATCAGGGAATGATGATGATGATGATGATGATGATGATGATTATGATGATGGTGATCATGATGATTTCAGGTTTTCTTTTTCTGTCTCGCTGCCGGACTGTTCGCTGTCTTTAAAATTTCTCTGAAATTGGGGCCACTTCGCTCAGCGAGGGGCCACAAAATCAGCCGTCCTGCAGCTTTGGCTCCTCCCGCCGCTGTCTGCTGGCGGGAAAGTGGAGCCAGGAGTCTCAGTAATGACTCACCGACCCTCCCTGCTCCATTTCAAAGGCTGCGTGCTGAGGTTAGCGACCTTTGACCCAATAGGCGTTGAGTGCTTGCTGCACGAGCCGGCTGGGAAGATTCCTGAACCCAGTCACCAATCTGAACCACTCGCCCTCAAGAACCAAAATATTGAGTGGCCTTGATGACACCCCGCCCCTTTTATTTCCCTTGTTCGTGTCGGGCAATGTGGTGAATGTGTTTATCCAGTGAAGTGCTCCACTCTTAATGGCTCAATAAAAGCGGCCGTGACTGAGACAAAGTCGTTAGACGTCGACAGCCTCGGGAGACTAACGATGCCCAGGATGAGAGTTTATTGTTGTTGTAAATCAACAACAAAGGAGGCGGAGTCACAATGTTTGCTCGTTTGATCCCCGTCAGGTCATTAAAAAGCCTTCGCAAAGTTTGAAGGTTCAGGTTCTCCACCCTTAACCAGTGGCCCTCTTTGTGATGTCATAAAGTGCACTTGTACGTTGGTGACCAACCCTCCCCAAGCCACTCACTGACTCCGTCTGTTGCTGTGCCCCTTTAGGCTGTAAACAGAGGGCTAATTCCTGCCGTTTACATCATGGTCGCATCGTTTTCAATCCACTGCGAGTCAAACTAGCGAGTGGCACAGAGAGCAATAAAACAAGAGATTTATAGCACATGACCAGCTCCAAGTCTGAGGCTGCTTGCACATTTTCCGTCTGTTAAAAAGAGACAAAGTCATAACAGGAGTTTGTTGGTAGGGACCTCAGAAATGAATCACGTGACAGACAGACAGCAACATTTTCTTCGTCACGCCACCAAATAAAAACCTCTTATCACTGAGTCCCACTGATGAGCGACTCAGTCCTGCCTCTGTTCCGGCCGCTCCTCCCGCCCTCAACACCCTGAAGGGTGTGCGTGTAGCGCCGTTGTAATCAGCTGGCACAGTTGTGGCTTCTTGTCTGTCTGAAACGTTATGTTCTGCAATGAAACGGAAGATTCTCTCCTCGACAGAGAGTTTCGTCTCTGCTGCTGCTGCTTTGCTGTTTGCAGGGTAGATTTCCCCAAGTCCTCTGGATACCGCCTCCCAGAATAATACTGGTGCATTTTCACGAGATCACATGAATTTTGCACGCACACACGCACGCAACAGACAGGCAGGCAGGCAGGCACATACACACACACACACACACACACACACCAATGTCTTGTTTGGATGATAACAAACCCGCTTGTGATTTTACGCAGTGCAGCTACTGTAAATTTCAACCTGTGACTCTTCGCCAAGCCCCTCCCCCAAAAGGACAGCACCAACTCTGCTCAGCAAGGCCTTTATGCCCTTTTGTCTGTCAGCCTGTCTGTCTGTCTGTTTGTCTTTCAGGCCTATAGGCAGCAGTTGACAAGTGTTGCTGTGTTGTGGCTGCAGGGGTTGTTGTTTTTTTTTCTTCCCGTCGTCGTTTTATTTCCTATAAAGCAGACAGGAAGAGCTGTCGATCATGTGACCATTTGATTCCCTCTGGCTCGCATGAGTGTCATTTCCCAACTGTCCAAACACTGGTTCCGCTCTCCACAGCCAATCATGTTTACGTTCGCACAACTCCACTTGCAGTTCACACTTTGATCCGGAAATTTACTGCTTTTCCCTTCATTTTTTCTGTGTTTTTTTCCCTGCTTCATCCTACCACTTGTCCCCGAACGCGCACGTGAGCCGATCTGGTGACTCCTGAAACTGTCCGCAGCTGCTAATTGTGGGCATTGCCCGCCATCTGATAGCAGGGACGGGTCCCCAGCCTCTCTGCGCCGTTGGAATCCCAACGTTCGACAGCCTGCTGCTTTGTGTGCTCAAGGTGTAGCCGCCTCGTAACTGACAGCGCCACAGGGAAGTCCTTATCCTAAGCGATCTGGCGCGGAGCGCTGGGAAAAACAGCCAGCTAGATCCTCCTCACCCAGTCTCGCCCCTCATCCTCCGCCTTTCACCCCCGTCCGCGTGCGTGCGTGCCTTCCTGCCGCAGAGACAGTCAGAGGGAGGAGGGGTCAAAAGGTCGGACACGCCCGCCTTCCCAGAGACCCTCAGGTGTAATATTTTCGTGGTGAATCTGGAGATAATGACGGGTTAAAGGAAGGTGAAGCAATAAACCCGCATTAGTGGATAAGTACGTGCGTGAGGTGTAATTGAAAATAAGAGGAGCAGCTCCACAAAAAACATAATTGCTCCTGGCCGAGTTCCAGGCTGATGTCATTTCCTGAGAAGCGGCGTCGGCGGCGGCTTGTCGCACGCACAACGCATGTTCACACATAACAACCATCACCGCCATTTTCCCCGAATGACTTAGTAGAACGTTTATCCTTGGAAACTGCGATGTTTCCGTCTTTATGGCACGATCCCCTGGTTTAAAGGAAAATCATTTAGCACTGTGATATGTCAACATGGTGTCGCACATCCTGAACAGGGTACATTTCAACACAAAAAAACCCACCAAACCCCAGTTTCTTTATCGCTCTAGCAGGGAGAAGCTCGATGCGCTATTTTAATTTTTCAATCAGAAAACAACCTGGTAAATTGATAAGCAATAAGAACACAGATTAAAGCAATTAGCATCTGTCTGATGCGCAAATGACAGTTTGTCTCTCCTGGCCACAGCACAGACAGCATGCCAGTTTGCTTTCAGCATCAGCATGATCAATCAGCCGTGAAGGCCGAGGCCAAGTCCTGTCTGCGCTGCCACCAGCCGCACTCATCCGGGGAAAAACCCTCTTCACTCCCCCGTCATGCTGTCAATAGAGCATGCACAGTAGTGCCACTTCCCATCATGCCTTTGTAACTCATCAGAGCATGCCAGCCAATCACAAGTCATGTGATGTCACGTTTCTGGCCCTTATAATGTTGCTTTTTTTTTTTTTTTTTTTTTTTTTTTTTTAAGAATTAATTGCCCATGACTTAAAAATCTACAATAGAAAGATTTATTATGAACCGTGTTTCAGTTTGGAGGCATCCTGTCTGTTTTAGTATTCCTTCATATCGACATCTATGGAAAGTGTGTTTTATGGGCCACACAGGATTTTTGGCTGCAGTACCTCGAGTGGCCACTAGAAGAAATTGCCCCGCCACAACATTGGTAGTCCGGCATCCATGATCCTATAATACATCCATGATCTCCACCTCTTGTCATTAACTGCGCGGGGCAGCATCAGTCTCCCAGGAGGCTCTGGGGCTCCTGAACAGATCTGTCTCCGGTGTTAACACCTAATTGGCTCTGGCGCCGTGGCAGCACTGAAGGTAGTCATTTAGCAGCATTACAGGCTGAGTGAGGCTCCGCAGGCCTGGGAAGCCCGAGGAGGCGGCGGCTGCTGACGGTCGGAGTGTAATTTGTCATCCTGAGGGGAAGATTGTTGTGTTGTGTTGTGTTGCTGCTGGCTTGTTTGTCGCCCCACTGACCCCTTGCTCGCTGCCGCCGCCACTCTGCTGTTTGGCTCGGCTCTTGCGGATTGACGCCCGAGGGTCCGGGCTTATTCCTGACTGCCTTCTTCTTCCTCATTTTCCTCCTCCGCCTCCTCCTCTGTTGCCTTAAGGCGTTATGAACCGTAACGTGTCACCAGGGAGCATACATCAAAACACAACCACACAGTTTTTTGTTGTTTTTAATGGCCTGGCAGAGCGACACTTGACAAAACTTCTGAAAATGTGTCACTTTAAAGAGGTGCAAATGTCCCTCGAGTGCAATTGTCACAATATCAGTTAGAATGACACCTCTACACGTGCCAGATCTGTGTTCCTGCTCGAACAATGTTCTCTGCACTGTTATTGGAGCAGCAGACTGTTGTTATATAGACTATTGTAATTAAGTTCAACTTGAGTAAAACTACACAAAACTGGAAAAAAAAAAAAAAAAAACATCTCTAGTGTTCACCAAATGGAGCTTCAATGCTAGCAGCAGTGGCCTTCACAGACAGTAACAATCTTGACATTTTTTAGCGTGAAAGAAAAGGGATTTCGAGGCAGTGCAGGTCTGCAGCACTGCCTGCAATAAAACTCCTCAGCTGGTCCTAAAGTATTGGAACTGACTGACAGCTGGAGTCTCTGTAGCCTTTGCTGGAAGTCCAGGATGAGAGCATAGCTCCAACGTTTTTGCTTTGAAGATCTAAATCGTACAGCGAAACCAAGCCCCCAGGATCCGATATGAATGTATTCATTTCAATAAAGTTGCTCATCCAGCGCATACGCCGAAAAAGCTTTTGGGTTCTGCATTAGGCAGTCCATAGATCATGCGCAGTAGTGTCACTTCTCATCATGTCTCTAGACCACACATTAAACATTAGGACGCATCAGCCAATCAGAACAAGCCGAGGCTCAGCACGTACGATGCTGGGAAGAAAACTCTTTCCTGGGAATTTCCTGGTCTTTATAATTTGTTTTTTTGTTTTTTGTTTTTTTAGTCTGTGACTTGAAAATTTAATAGAAAGATTTATTATGAACCACCTTTTAGATTGGAAGTGTCTTGTCAGGTGTTTTTTTCTCTTTTTTGTAATGTCGTTTATATCAGAAAAATGCTTTTTGGGCCGTATGGGGGTTTAGCTGCAGTACCTTGAGGGACCACTGGAAAAAATCACCGCGCCGACGTGTTGCAATTATCCCGTTCTCATAGTACATTCATTAGCTGAACATACTAAACTGAATCACTTCCTGAAATTGTTCATTCATATCTCTATCTCTATCTACAGTTAAACACTCTCTATGTACAGTTAAGCACTCAAACTTTTATTTTATTTTTTATTTTTTAATTTCCCTGCCTTTCACGATACGGGGAGCAACTCTTTTGAACAGATCATTTTAGTTAGCAACTTTGGGACTCTCGTTAGTCTTGTTCATGTGGGTCGGTCACCTGCCTAACTGGGCTGCAAACTATCACCGACTTTGACCTCCCGCCGTGTTTTCCGACCTGTACTGGGCTCCTTCTTCAAAGTGCAGGAGTTCAGGTGGGACAAGGTGGAGCCTCCTAGTCTGCTAATGGGAATGTAAACAGTGAGTGAGTGCAGCAGTAGCGGCGGCGACAGCAGCAGCTGCGGCTGATCATCACGACCAGAGCTCCACCACTTCAAAGCATCTGCTGTAATTACAGCGCCGCAAGT
Source organism: Thamnaconus septentrionalis (assembly GCA_009823395.1). Taxonomy (NCBI): domain Eukaryota; kingdom Metazoa; phylum Chordata; class Actinopteri; order Tetraodontiformes; family Monacanthidae; genus Thamnaconus; species Thamnaconus septentrionalis. The sequence goes on from CM020504.1 coordinate 14,601,397, forward strand.
TGTGTTGGCCTCACACAGCCAGCGGCTTCACAGTCACACACGCACGCACGCACGCACGCACGCACGCACGCACGCACGCACGCACGCACGCACGCACACACACACACACACACACACACACACACACACACACACACACACACACACACACAAACATGCTGAGACAAATTGCTTTCCCTATTATCAGGCTTAAATGATATTATGGAAAAAAGGAAGTGGGATGTGTGGATAATTGTGCTGCGGCCTGCAGAGCAGCGCTCTCGGTGCAGCCCCGCCCCCTTCCTTCCGACCTTTTTTCTTCTTTTTCCTTTTTCTTCTTCTCTTTTGAAACATTTGAAACATGCACGTATTGCACACAATTTGTCTTTTCCAAGATAGGCAATTGTTGTGTTGAGGGTGGAGTGGGGGCACTGATCAGAGACGGCACACTCTTTAAGTTGATTTAATTTAATTTTATTTAATTTCTTATTGGCTAAAAAACACACTCAAGGGATAAAACAGAAAATATAGAAGTGAAGGAGGTTAACTGAGTGGTGAAGCAAAACAAAAGGGAGAGCAGAAGAGAGAAAAAAACGCCTCCGACACTCTGCCCAGAACGGGTGGTGTGTGAATAATGAGTGACAAGGTGCCTGCAGGGCCAGAGAGGATGCTGGTACGGCGAGCTGAGCCGAGCTGCAGAGTTTTCCCCCCCGAGGAGTAGCTGCTTTCATCTGGCCGCTCGCCGGCGCCTCCACAGGCCTCCGATTGTCTGGCAAATAACCCCACTTTAATAAGGCAGCGGCGGTGGCGGCACTCTCGTGGGAACTGCTGAGCTCAGGCATGAGGCGTGGACGCAGACATGCCTCACACACACACACACACACACACACACACACAAAAACACTGCTGCAGCAAAGACACTGTATATACATAACTAACACCAGGAAAAGGGCAAAAAAAAGAGAACATTCAGTTCCTGGAAACTAAAGAGCACTGATACTTCTCTGAGTTTGGTGACCACACCCACAGCCAGGTGTTGGCTCCGCCCCCTAAGGAAACCCTGTTTTTTTTTGCCCCAACAAAGCAAAAGAGCATTTTTCACTACTATTTATGCACTCACCCCGCTCTCACACACACTGGTTAAGTGTTTATTTGTTCAATAGTCTGTGACAGACTGGTCCCTGCTGATAACAGAATGGTGACAAAATCTGAGCAGTGAAAACATATATAGACATATATATATGTATGTTAAAGTACATTAACAAGAGTGTGACTGTGAACAAAAATATCTGCTGAAGCCTTTCATCTATACAACACATAAGGCTTCATTAAAGGCCTGATTCTGGCTGGCCGCTGCAGCACCAGGAGTCTGGCCGCTTTCATCCCACATAACGTGAAATTGTCCGTGAAAGTGGAACACAATGAGGTGCTTGATAGGCCTCACAATGAGTTCCTTTATGAGGAAAGTGCGCGGAGAATGGGATTTATTCTCAGGACACGGAAATGAATGACGAGCGACACACGTGGATTTGTCATCCAGACTGTGTCCAGCAGCCGCCCAGACACCAGCTGGCAGGCAAGAAAATAAACAGCTCATCTGTAATCAAGTGTAGTGATTTCCACTCCAATATCTGTGTGTGTGTGTGTGTGTGTGCTGGAGACGCTCTGCAGAGGCTCTGTGCACTTCAGCTCACTGTCAGAGTGGAAAGCCCCAGAAGAAGAAGTGCAAACAAGTCAAAGAGAAGGATAAAGAAGGAAAGGAATTAGTGTCTCGTCCTGGCTGTAATTCTCCGTAATTATGCGCGTGGGGCCCTGTGTTTACACACACACACACACACACACACACACACACACATCATGAAGTTGGAACTAATCCATTATCGAAGCTAAAGCTGTAGTAATGCTGTGCAACACTTTGCTGTGATTCACATTAAACGATGTGAAGGTGAGAGATCTGAGTATTTTCTAGCTCGCTCGCCCCTTAACAAAGTCTCCAATGCAATTTGTTCGCCACACCGATGTTGTGACACCTCGCCAACCAATTCAGTCATCATTTGCCACGTTGTTGACGTCTTGCCGTTGGAGTAGAAACGTCAGTAAGTCCTGGAGCATTTTTGTTGTTGGATTTGAATTATTTTTTTTTTAAAGTCTGTCAATGGTCAAAAGTCGATAAAGCTGTAGTTCATCCTGTCTCGGCTTCAGTATAAACAAACAAACTACAACTACATTATTATTATTATGTAATAATAATAATAATAACAATAACAACAACAATAATAATAATAATAATAATAATAATAATAATAATAATAATAATAATAATAATAATAATAATAATAATGATAAAGAAATAACTACTTCTGGTGATGACGATTATCATTTTAATGCTATTTTACCAGCAGGCGAGGATTAGGCTAATCCTACAATACAACACATGACGCATGTTGGGCTAATTCGGTCACGTGGTCATAATAACCATTAGGAGAGCCGCTCACTTCAAAGGCAGAGCGAGTACTTCCCGTTTCCGGCCGCTCCTGAAGGCAACATCTGCTGGCTCGTAAACACATCGGGCGCCGCTGATTGGCCAGAAAGTGTCTCGCGTCAACGTGATACAAAGTCGCGCACATCGCACCTGACGGCCGCAGTACTGGTCCTGTACGCGCGAGGCTGACACCTGGACGTCGACCTGGTTGTTGTTGTTGGGTTTTTTTTTCTCCCCACCCTCTTTTCCGGTCTGTCCGGAGGACACATGACTTCTTCTCGGGAGACTCTGAGTGACTTGGGCGGCAGCAGCTCCTCCGAGGAGGACGGACACCGGCGGCCGATGGAGCACAAGTCGCCGCCGCCGGCGGAGATTCGGCGGCGGCATCCGTTCAGCGTGGAGGCGCTGATGGCCGGCGGGAAGACGGGCTACGAGTCCGGCCGCTGCGAGCCGGAAAGAGCCTCGCTGCCGGCGCTCCCGCTGACTCTTAACTATCTGTGCCGGGAGAGGCGCACTCTTCCCGGGGCGAGCAGGAAGAGCTTCCCGGCTGCGTCTCCGGTCAAGTCCGAGGTCCCGGAGGACGTGACGGGCTCGGAGGACTGCGCACCCTGGCTGTCCAAGAGCGCCTTTTCTTCACAGCCCCGTGAGTTTCCCCCCACAAAACTGATTTCATCTCGACCACATTGCGACACTGCCACGTTTCAGCGTTTACTGTCATTTAAAAATGAATAAATAAATAAATAAATAAATAACATTTTTTAAATAATTTTTGCTGTGGGGAATTCGTTATTTTTGGGGAATCATTGAATGTTTTTCACCAGAGTTGCCTCTGCTACAATGTATAAATTGCGCAACAGACACCATCAATAGAGATTCAGCCAGTTTCGGGTCATCTAGAAAGTTTCTCAGAGTGTGAGTGCTGAAGATAAACTTGATGAGGAGGACACAGAACTGATGTATAGGAAGGAAAATAGCAGAAATAGGTCGCCTGCATATTTCTTTTTGTACAATTCTACAATTTCATGGAGCAGTTGCCTTTATCCAAAGCGACACACAACGCAAGCAAGAATTCAGACCTCTGTCCTCTGACGTTTACCAAAACCTCCATCCAGGTCACGTGGGCCCCGCCTGCCCGCTGCGGAAGCACAAGACTAACCGGAAGCCTCGCACGCCCTTCACCACCTCCCAGCTGCTGGCCCTGGAGAGGAAGTTCCGGCAGAAGCAGTACCTGTCCATCGCCGAGCGGGCCGAGTTCTCCTCCTCGCTGACGCTGACCGAGACCCAGGTGAAGATCTGGTTCCAGAATCGGAGGGCAAAGGCCAAGAGGCTGCAGGAGGCCGAACTGGAGAAACTGAAGATGGCGGCGGACGCCAAGACTGTGGCGGCAGCGGCGGCGGCCGCTGCTACCGGCGGGCTGCACCACAGCTTCACATTACCACTGTCGCTGGGCGCCGTCTCGCTCTACGGCCAGAGCTTCTCGGCCTTCCAGCAGCACCACAGACCCATGGTTCCCCTCCCGCCTCTGGGCCTGTACGCCGCCCCTCTGGGCTACGCCAGCGTCTACCACCTGTCGTAGGAATGTGGAATTACGTCTGGCTTCCCAAACATGGACCTCGGGGTCTCACAACTGTTGTTTTTTTTTGTTTTTTTCCAAAGTTGATAATATATATTTTTTGGGGATGACACGATGGCGCATTGGTTAGTGCTGTCACCATACAGCAACTCGGCTGTGGGTTCGATCCCCGGCCTGGGGCCTTTCTGTGTGGAGTTTGCATGTTCTTCCTGTGCCTGCGTGGGTTCTCTCCAGGTTCTCCGGCTTCCTCCCACAGTCTAAAAACATGCACGTGAGGTGAATTGGGAACTCTAAATTGTCCGTGTGTGAATGTTTGTTTGTCTTTCTATGTGGCCCTGCGATGAACTGGTGACTTTGCCCTATGACAGCTGATGTAGGCTCCAGCAGAGTGCAGGAGGAAGCGGGTATAAAGATGGATGGATAATATATTTTGCCGCATGAGGATGCGTTCGACCTCCAGCTGCACCACATCCTGGTCTTCCTGTTTGTGTGAAGGTGGCCCGTCGGCACGCGGCTCTCTCTGAACTCTGTTCACACCTGCGAGGACCGACTGACTGACAGACGCACAGCTGGAAAAGTCAGCGCACACTGTGCTTCGTGCTTTTGCCTTAACATGAAGACGCTGCTCAGCTCTTCAGCCTGGGAACCAACCACAGGATTCAGGGTTTTTGAGAGCTTCAGGGTGAATTTTTTTTTCCCGTTGATGGCACTCTCTTGTTTTTTGTGCTCCCCACACTGTAAGGCATCTTTACCAAAAAACAATGACAAATAATCAGATTTCTCCTCAGTTGAACTGTAACACTGGAAGTGTTCCACCGCTGTGATTTCATGTGTATTTATGGGTTTACAGACCAAACAAACTGTATTTATATGGTTCTTTACTAAAGTGGCCTTGAAAATTCTGTCTATGCAGTTTATACGTAGTTTGTTTTTGTATTTTTCCACCAGTGCTTTCTCAACTGACTGAACAAAATTATTAAAGCCTTTTAAGAGTGACGACAACGCCTTACTGTGTGTGTGTGTGTGTGTATGCGTGTGTGTGTGTGTGTGTGTGTGTGCTTTCCCATGCGAGCCATTCCCACCAGCCAGTTTGAAGACGATGTTTGAACAGACCATAATTGGCACCCATAAACTCTACCAACTTCACAGGTAGTTCCTGTCACAGCGGAACCTCGCTGGTCATATCTGTGTGAGTGTGTAAATGTGGACGACAACCTTCTGTTTGTCCGCAAACACCAGTGTGTTTTTCTCTCAATTTATGACCATTATTCACTTATTTATCGTCGCCGACGACCAAAGCGTGAGAACTGGGCGAAGCTTATCCTCCAGAACATCAGGGCTGGCGTGGATCTGTGAGCTGCTCCTGACTCTCCCCCTGTCACGGCAACAACAACAACAACCGCTGGTTCCAGGAACTCGTGTGAACTGTTCCTGGCGCCGCAGGCCCACTACGGCAGCGTGCTTGGCCGCTGTTGGCCGTGACCCCTCGAGCGTGGCTGCAAATTAGAACAGCACTTTTACGACTTCCGTGTGACTTTGGTGTGACGAGGAAATCCTATATTGGCAGTGGGGGAACTAATTTATGTGGTTGCGTCCCTCTCATCCCCACCTCTCTTTAATCAGCACGAGGAGGAGGGAAGTAGCACCGGCAGGGAAGCAATCAGGTCGAGCTAATGAAGAGCATATTGGTGTAGGCATAGGCGACGTGTGTGTGTGTGTGTGTGTGTGTGTGTGTGTGTGTGTGTGTGTGTGCGTGTGTGTGTGTGCGTGTCACGGCGGTGTGGAACTCGAACCCGAACGCTGCTAATGAGACCGAGACAGCGGCTTGTTGGTTGGTGGAGCGCTTCCTGAGCTCAACACGAGCTTCTGGCGGTGCTCTGCTTTGTCGCTCGCCCCCTCTGGCGGCGGCGCGATGGTGTTGCGCCAGAATAACTGTGGTCTTCTTTTTTTCCTGTTTTTAAGAAAACACACACACACACACCAAAATAATAAAATAAAAAAATATTTTAAATTCTAAATGAAAGTTCTTGTATAGAATGTAGGTGAGCAACTGGACCGGGCTGTGGGTGTGTCGGTCAGAGTGATCAACTGTGTGAGACATGAAGGGTGGATAAATTGTTGGTATAAACACAGAGGTTGGAAGCTGTGATGGCAGGGGGTTCAGTGTGATGGAAGGCTCTAATGTTTTTCAGAACTGATCTCGCTGATGTGTTCCAGTGGTACCAAAATGTCTCCAGGCAGTTTGGCCTGTCATCATCTTGTTCAGATGCTGCCTGTCAACTGACTTTTACTGTTGATTTTTGGGTGCAAACGTGGGGAAAAGATGAGGTGAGATATGTTTGTCATTGTGAAATAATGTAAAACAAAAGAAAAGAAATAGTTTAATTCTTGCTGGATAGTCAAAGTAAGAGAATAAGGCTTTGATTTTTACAAAAGAAAAAGTTGAGTTCTCTGTCAGTGTTTAATACCATCTACATTGAGTCTCGCAAAGTTTTTTTTAACACAATAAAATATATTTATTATAAATTTATGACATACATACGTCTAAGTGATAACTTATAATTGAAGAATATGGGTTTGATAGCAGAAGATCTAACACATACACTCTCACCTGTATGGAGGTCAGGTCATTAGTCATTTGATTGCCAGTTTTGGTACAAGACACTTCAGATGCGTTGATTCAGCTCTGTTTGCAGAGAGAGCGTCAGCAGAGACGCTAACGAGGCTTTGCAGGCAGCCTTTGGCAGAACAGCGTGTTTAGTGTTCCTCACTGGGCTCCGACACTGCAATCAGATACTGAGAGGCCTTGGAGAGCCACCGCTAACCGTTCCTCCTGTCACTCCCGCGCAGTTCGGCGACAGGATGAATAAAAATGCAAATTGGAGGCAGTGGAAGCCTCAGTCATGCACCCAACATGGTGTGGAGGATGACACTCATGGGGTTTGACTGGCCCGATTGCGGGTATAGAAGATGAATGAATGTTTAAATATACACGTGAGTGAGGTATTTTTGCAACATTCAACATATTTGTTTGCATGTAGACTCGTGATTTGGCATGTCATTCACCATCGATGCTAGCATGAGATTTGTCATCATTTTTTCTTCATTATCATTCTTATTATTTGTTGCTGTTTTCTTAACTGGCTTCTTTGCCCTGCTGGGTCTGGGGTTACGATTATGGTTGACCACAGGAGTGCGAGGATGCGTTTTAGCTGAGTGGATGGACAAAAAAGCGCATCTCGATAGTGGAATCGGCTGAGATTTTCAATAAAACGGAAGTGGCGTTGAGGAAAACGCGGCGGCCCAAATTGTTCTGACACTTGTTTCAACAGCAGAATGTCTCTCTCGCTCTGTGTGTGTGTGTGTGTGTGTGTGTGTGTGTGTGTGTGTGAGAGAGAGACTTAATATATGAAGAAGTTTAACTGCCTCTGATTTTGGCATCCTCTGAAGTTTTAAACTGTGATAGTTCCATTTAGGACACACACGCACGCACGCACGCACGCACGCACGCACGCACGCACGCACGCAACTGGTAGACTGGCATCAAATCAACAAAGGACTAAGGCTACTGAGGCAAAGATCCTCGTGTTATGTCCTTTGCTAACATGTTGAAAGTCAGAACTGGTTTGGGCCCAGGGCAGCAGCAGTACAAAGGATTCACTTCGGGTTCGGGTTCAGGTTAAGTCTAACCATATGAGATATACCATATGACACGCTGCCGGTTGACAACAACAAAGGTATTTTCTTACTTATTTAAAGTGAATAAGGTAAAACAATGAAAACGGGAATGTTTTCTGGAGATGTGTGTCATGTCTACCTATGTGTCTGGTCTGTGATTATAAACATCAGGACAAATAAAGAGTGTGAGAGAAGACAGAGTAAACTGCAGTACCTCTGTTATGTCGCTAGAGGGGGCTGACGGATAAAGATGACTGATGACACTGAAATGCAAGGATAGCAGGCATGAAGAATAAGACGTGTGTGTGTGTGTGTGTGTGTGTGTGTGTGTGTGTGTGTGTGTGTGTGTGTGTGTGTGTATATACTTTGCTTGATGACATCATACCTGTGCAGCAGAAACCCAAGTTGGTCCAGACAGTGGATGGTTTATATCACCGGCCACACGCCAGCAGCTGCGAGTCCTGGTGGGATTCATAATGTTGAAAACCTAGCAACATCGCTTACAATGTGTGTGTGTGTGTGTGTGTGTGTGTGTGTGTGTTGTGAGCTGAGGGGTCAGCAGTGAACTGTGGAAGTGGTTGTGCAAACAGCAGAGAGCCGGTAATGAGTTTGCCGCTGTGCTCCAGTGCGCAAAGCCACTGCGCAGCACAGAAACAGGTGGCAAAACCTAACACCCAACGGTGTGCGCGCGCTTGTGTGTGGGTTTGTGTTAGATTTAGCCATAAGATTTAGCCATGACAGCAGCACCAAACAACTGTGGATTTACTGGACATCAGTGAAACCATAAAGCCCAACTGCTCCTCGTCTGTCTGTCTCTCTCTGTTACCTCTGTGAGATACATTGGCATGACGCAACAGAACGCGGCATGCTGGGATTCCTCAGACTCCATCCTGAGCTCTGCACAACTCAAACATCTCCCCTCGCTGCTGCTACCCCCCCCTCCCCTGTCATGTACATAAAACAGGCCCCTCAACACTCTGCGCTCATCCTCACAATGCAAAGAGACTCGTTATGATGCTGCAGTGAAAGGAATCATTTATCCTCCCTCATTTCCACTTCACCTCGTCCTCTGCCTCCTTTCTGAAGTGGTCTCTTCTTCTGGCAATGTTTACCTGCTGGTTTCCCCGAGTTACAACAGCCACTCTCAGAAATGTAAAGCGTAGCGGGTTCATCCCCTAGCGTCTGTGCACTTTGTGTGGGCGATTCTCCTTGCACTTGTTTGTGTGTGAGCGTCTGTCGGGTCAGAGAAGTGTTGAAGGCTTTGCGTAGGAGGGGAAAACTTCAGAAGAAGACCAGCGGTCAACTAAAGTGACTCTACCATTGAGGAGGGAGTAACGTAAAGTTTTAAAAATAAATGCGTACATAGACATAAAAAAAATTTGCGCATTTGAATCTTTTTGGCACAATACATTGGTGAACTTCTGTAACGACGCAAGGTGGCTCCTAGGAGAAAGAGGCGGAGCAACAGCCAGGGTTTAGCTGCGATAACTGCCACTAACTGTCCAAGGAGGCGTGGATGCTACAGTTGTGGCCAGTTTGATCTGAACTGGTCTACATTACCTCATCAGAGGAAGAGCCAAGAACTGCACTGAAGGCGTCCTAGGAGTCCTGACTGGCAACAGACGCAGGTGAGTTAAGCTCCGCACGGCATTACAGCTCGCCTTTGGGCAATGATGCCATTGCCACTCCGTGCATATATTCTTTTTTTCCTATCCTAATATTTTTATTTATTTATTTTATTTGCTTGTTTGTTTGTTTGTTTTGTTTACAATTTTTCTTACACTCCACTAAAATTTGAGAATTAGAGAGGTTGACATTACCACCACTGGTATAGAACTGCATAACTATGGTTGCTTGCCCAGCACACCCTCATTCGAACTATCGGTGTATGGTAAAAAATAAATAAATAAATGAATAAATAAATGAATAAAAACTACACTGCGTTGCTCTCACAGCACCAGACAGCAGGTTCTACTGATCACCTTTGTGTTTCACTGAAGGCTAGTTCCCAACTCTTCAGTGCCTCTTCATGAAATGAGATTGGAAAATAAAAGGCCATAAACTTTAGCTGAAGAGCTTCTCAGTTCTCCCACATGTTAAAGTCAAACACTCAGCAAAACTCAGCTGTTTTCATCACTTTGAGGGGGGGTTCAGGCTCCTCAGAGGATAAACTGATCTACCACATCAATCTACAAGATGAATCATGTTTTCTGCAGACATTCCAGATTGCAGACATCGTTTTTTACTGTCAAAAGTCCTCATTCAGTTTATATCTAAGCCTTTCATTGGGTCTCTGTGTCCGTAACCTTCCTCTTGGTGTAGATAAAGAGAAAACCAGTGGCTCTAAAAACTCACAAGTACAACAGTTTAGAGAAGCACCATGGAAACTTCGTATTGACATCGGCTACATTCATTTTAAAATTCATCTACAAGAAGAAAGAAGAAAAAAAAGTGGAGAAAGTTATTTTGCTCAAATTTTCAGGACAAAAAGATCAAAGAGGAGGCAGAGTGTTTGGATTAGAGGAGGAGGAGGATATACAGGGAGGAACGCAGGTGAGCCCCCTCTTCCTGCCCTTCAGCTGAGACCGAGCGGAGGGTTTTTCCCCAGAGCAGATTTCTCCTCACAGTAACTCTGGGCTCGTGCGCTTCATTAAACCTCTTTATGTCTCCCTGCGGTTCTGTGCACGTTTCAGTGGCCTCATTTAGGTTTTCAAGTGCCGCTTTTCTTTTCCGCCGTTGGCCTCCGACCTTCCCGCACCTGAGCTTCACTGTATTCCGACTCTGTTGTTGTCTGTTTCTTGTGTGAGTTTGTCTTTGAATCACTCTACATCCAATGCATGAACTCCTTTTGTACAAAATAGCAGCTACATTTAATGAGGTTGATCAACTTTTTGAGCTTCTTGTGCTAAGAGAAAGGAAACTCCAGACATCAGGAACATATGCTTCCTCTTCTTCTGCTTTATCACTTTTAAACAAACCATTTACAAAATGAAGAGAGTCTTTGCAATACAATGCAACAGGATGTGATACAATACAACAGGAGAGACGGATGGGGGGAAAGCAGGTTCGAGACAGGCAGCCGACAGGCAGGTGCTGTCGAAGGGATTTACAATGAGCACGTTGCTGCATAAATGATGTAAAAGTTCAAAATGAATGGGAAAATGTGAAGAAAATGCGAAGCTGTGGCAGAAAATCAACACAGTGAGGCAGAGAATCAATATGTGCCTCCAGTGCCTGATAATTCGCAGGCTTCGACTAGACAGTTTGCCTGAAAGCAAAGGAAACATATGATGAGATCAGCTGTGATGCAGAAAATCTGCTAAACCGCATGACAGTCCTCAGCAGGAGATTCCTGATGAGTGCGTATAGCAGAACGGTAACATAAATATGGGGGAAAGGACCACGCTGCTGCAGGATTTCAACACAATGGACATGTTTGAGCTGAGAATCAATGAACAGCCGACGTGATAAATCCAGTTCTGCTACAGTCATGGTTGTATTCGATCGCTGCCTTCTCCAGTGGCACCTTTACAGCTACTAAAGCCACTCTGGAGCAGCTTTGAACATCGGCCTCGACATCTGGAAGGAGCGTCCAACAGAAGCAGCACAGCAGGTTCACACCTACGTGAATCCAAGCAGCTGACGTCCAAAAGTAAGTTTTTGGGGGTGAAAAATATCCTGGAGCCGACTCCAACTTCTACCCCAGTAACTCTGAGCTGACGTTCCCGCAGTGAAAGGCGGCGTGCCGTTGTTCACTCCCTGTTTTCGGCTGTCTCGGCTCATCCGTCGCGTTACGTCTTCCCCTTCCAGCTCTTCCCCGTTACTTCTGCTCTGCAGCCCGCGTTCAGACGTCACCCCTCAAATTAACCCGGACTGACAGGAAACAAGAAGTGCTGAAACAAAAAGAGGTCGGGAGCTCATTGGCTGCTACCTCCTCGTGGTGAAGAGTGGAAATGTGTGCGGATGCTGATGTGCCTAATTAGATCGCTCTTTCTGCTGTTTTTACATCATCAGTCGGCGACGCCTCTGTGTTGCTGCATCCGCTGAGGGTCTGAACCAGACATGGGCAAACTACGGCCCGGGGGCCATATGCGGCCCATTGAGCTTTTTAATCCAGCCTGCCGAATTTGAATAAATTATATTAATCGCAAGTAAGTCATAAAATAACTGTATGCCATCCATTTTTCAGTGTTTTAAGAGTCATTTCAATAAAGAGCTCAATACCGTGGGGCTTCAAAGACAGACACTTTGTTTTTGTTAATTTTCAAATGACATTAATACGCATGTTTTCAACATATCCGTTATATATTTTTTCTCCTAATAGGTGGGTCAGCACAACACTCCATCAGCTCCTGCTCCAGCCCCTCTGTCAAATTTTAGAACCTATTGTAAAAGTTTGCCTACCCCTGGTCTAAACTGACCTTTCTGCTTCTGAGTTGAAGTGTCCACATTTAAGCCCCCTCACCAAAAAAAAACAAAAAGAAAAAAAAAAAAAAAACGTCATTCTGGACAGAAATGTGGGGCCACAAAGTTGACAGATGGACAGAGGAATGAGCAAATGTTTGTTCATTTATCTGCCCATCTGTCGCTCACACGCGGCCTGACGGACGCAGCTGATTTGTCAGAGAGGAAGTGGGAGGCGTGATGCATCCCAGCGCAGCACTGTGACATTTTCACATTGTTTAAAAAGTCACAGTGGAAACACAGACAGGTATTGAAGAGGCGTCACACAGCTGGTCATTAAAAATCAACTCAAGAAAAAAAAAAATGCTTTGGAACATTATTGAATCAGATGGTCAGTGAACAACATAGGATCCCGATTACAACAGCATGTTGACATGTTGTCAGGACACAGGCATCCAAACCCTGATTGTCAAATTAATATAAGAAAAACAACAAACTGCAAAAAAATATATATATGAAAAGCATGTAATCTAGAATTTGGATGGTAGCGCTTCAAACACCTGCATTCATTTTGTACTTTTTCTGGAGCGCCCCCAAGGTGAACAAGTTCCAAACAGTCAATGGTTCACTGAAGACTATTGTGCTCACATTATGTGACTGTGTCTTAACACAGTGGTGGTGGCCGACTTAACCATTTCCTGGTAAACCCAAGCTGGATTTAGATTATCTGCAAAAATCAAAGAGATTTGCAGAAAAACAATGCATGGGTGTAATCCAGTTTATAATACTGTCCCACTGATAATGACGTCTCTTTTCGGCCATCTAAGACACGGCAGCACAACAACAACAACAAAAAAAAAACCACTCCCAAACCACTTATTGAGGTTTTCTCAACCAGACCTAACATCTGCTCACATAATGTCCTACAAACCACGATGCAAACCTGGCAGAAAGCAGAGAGCTGTGATATAATCAGAACATCTCTGAACTCCCATAGACATCTTCACTAAGACAGGGACACCCTCGAAAAACATCCACAGCAGATGAGTGGCACTTAAGCACGTCTCCATTTCCACTTGAGTCCAACCATCACTATCTGAGATTTAGACACAAGCTTTAGTCTCACTTTCTTAGCAGTAATACAGGTTGCACGTGTCCGCTTCTGGTTTTAATGATGTACCAGATGTGGAGGATGGAGCTTCGCATGTTAATGGACATTTTGATTCTCTCATTTCACTATGAGGGCAAGAGCAGAGTGTCTTTCGAAACCATTCTGGCTCAATTACGACTTTCTAGTTAATCATCTGCTGCCTGAACTAGTGGTGAACATTGTGGCAAACATTGTGAGGCCAACGCACAGTTGTAGACGAACACTCCCAGCGTGTCTCTTCACGCCTCCAATCTTCTCTGAGTTCAGTGCTGGTTCACTCAGTTCATCAGATACACTCAGATAAAAAAGTTAATCCTCCTACCCCCACAGGTTTGAAGGAAGCTCAAGTTATTCATGTGAGAAACTTAATATTGAGGTGGCAGTTGACACGTATCCTTTGTTGAGACAAACATCTTGTGTACTTGAGTGGAGAATCTTCTTTTCTTCACTCTATTCGACTGTTGGCTCTTCCTCAAATACTCTCACTGCTATGCAAACGTAACCCTTGTCTCTGTTTGTTAAAATTTTCATATTCTTTATTTTTTTAAAAAAGCGAAGTAAAATAAGAAAAGAAAAAAAACTATTTACTATCTACACCTACTTTGTTTTTTCTTCCTGTGGGGTTCGACAAAGTCCCTCTCTCTCTGCATGACGCACCTGTCTGGGCCACGAGCCTGCTGAGGTGGGCCGTCACGAAAAACGTGACACAGTCAGACTCACTGACGTCATCTGTTGTTTGTTGTTCGGGTCTCCCAAGAGGCTGTTTGAGACTGTTGAGGTGTGATTCAAGGGGACGAGCCAGCTGGGCTCAGTATCACCAGTGTTTCAAACGCTGTTGTGAACTTGAAGACCACACCAGACATGGAGGCTTGAAGACTCTTATCACTGCCTGCTTCTTCTGGTTTGGTCCACTGTGGACACTGTGAACCTACCACATTTCCACCCTTGCATATCTCTCATTGTATTTGCTTGCTCTCTCAGTAGTTGCTGCCCTTCATCACCTTCAGGAGATTCTTTCCCGCGCCATGCCCGCCATCGTCAACCTGCTCTTCAACACGGTCTCCACCAACACCACCATCGCCTTCACCACGGTGCTGCCCCTGGTCAGCCTGGTGTCTCTGGTGGTCGGACTGGGCGGCCACCTCCTGCTGTGGCTGGTCCTGGTGAGGAACCGCCGCAGCCGCTCCAAGCCCAGCTCCGTCCTGCTCCTCAACCTCAGCCTGGCCGACCTGGGCAACCTGCTCACCCTGCCCTGCGTCCTGCTGGGCGGCAGCTTCCAGAACTGGCAACTTGGTGGCGCCACCTGCGTCTTCCTTGGCTTCATGACCTCGGTGACGGTCGGGGTGGAGATTTTCAGCTTGGCGGCATTGTCGGTGTTGAGGTATCACATTGTTACGCCGCGGACGAGGCCCCCGGCCAACCTGACGCAAGTGTGAGTGTTGCTGCTGAGCTAAACGTGCTCCTTTGGCATCCTTTGAATTGCACTTCCTGTCTAAATTGCTCTATGCAGACAGAGTTACTGAAAGTTAATGTCACTTTACCAACAATAATCTAGTCAGTGAATAATGTTCTCTTGCGCAACTTGTCAGACAGTGTGCTAAAACATGCTGTTGTGAAAATCTGCCCTTTATGACGTCACAAAGGCCTGTCTTTCCCTGAATCAGGTTTAGAATGAAGATATAACCCAATGGCTGTAAACACAGGGCTGAATAAACTTTTTTCTGGGGATCAATAGAAATCAGAAAGCTTCTTTCTGCCCAAATGACGGCCTCCACAGCCAATCAGAGCAGTCCGTCGTCTCCTTCGTCTCCGCAGGCTGTGCACCGTAGTGGCCATTTGGCTGGTGTCGATAACCATGGCGCTGCCCAAGGTCACCTACATCAACTTTGACGAGGGCTGCACATGGTTGGTGGGCCGCGACGAGTGGCTCTTCTTCCTGGTCCCGGCCTTCCTGGTCTACTACGTGGCTCCGCTCCTCTGCATCGCCGTCAACTGCGGCCTCATCATCTCCCAGCTGCGTGGCTGCCGGGTCACGCTGGCCGCCGACAGGCGCAACAAGAAGGCAACGGCCCTGCTGATCGGCTCCACCATGGTCTTCGCCGTCAGCTGGCTGCCGTATTACGCCCTGGAGTTCGTCAACGTCATGTCCCCTGACGTCAGCTCGGTGGCTTTCCCCCACGGCTATTTTGAACGGCGGACTTGGTCGACGTCCTCGCCGGCGTTGCCCGGCAGCGAGAGCCGCGTCTCCCTGCTGTGGGAGGTGGCCTCTTTGACGGCCATTCTGCTGGTGTGTCTGGCGCCGTGCTGGAACCCGCCGCTGTACTTCCTGCTGTCGCGCCCCGCTGTGCGTCAGCTCCGCGCTCTGCTGCCTCCCTTCCTCCGCAAAAGTCTGGGGGAAAAGTCGGTGCAGCGCTGGCAGATTGCGCCAGCCCCGCCCAGCCCGGCCCCACCCCACCCAGAACGTCCGGCGCACTCGGACACACACCAAACCGTGGCTCACAGTCTCACTCAGTAAAGGCAGCGCATGCAAAAATATTTCCACCTAACTTTCAATTGCCTTAAAGGTCCAGTGTGTAACATTTGGCTTGATTTACGATCTTTATTGATAAAGGCTTTAACATAATGCCCATAAATCCAATAATAAAAGTGTACATTCACAGTTCAATAAAAGTAATTTGGTTTTCCTACCCATAGAACAGTTCGCATAGACATACGAAACATGCAGTAATGCGGGCTTCCTTAAATACCAGCTTCCCTTAAAAATTTTACACACTGCACCTTTAACAAGCATTATTGTAAGCAAGTTGCATAAATAAAATATTATCATTTGAGTGTGTTTTTAAAAGATGGAGTTGATTGCCAAAGGAGTTTCCTTTTAAAATCAGCAGTTCAGCGCAAATTCAATGGAAAACTTCATTGGTACGCAGTGTTTCCCCTCAGAATTGTCCACTCAGAACTGAAATTTTGCCCGTTGGCTATCTACAGCAGTACTTTGGTGACAATTACTAATTTGTATAAACCATCCAAATACTTCCAAAAGGTGAAATTCTTCCCCTCTGTGAAACCCCTGAAGGTTTTTGAAAACATCACCAGAGACCAATTTTACCGTACTGATTATTTGATGTCAGGTGCATTTCTTGCTGTATCTTTCATTTCTTCAAATAAATGTCTACGATGAATATTTGCTATTTGCATAATTTGCCATTTTCCCTCAATATCAAAGTAAAAATTTATGTTATTATATAATATAAGAAAAGGGAAAGACAAATATTACAGTGTGATTTTCTTTTCAAGGTTTTTCAGCAGTAGAGGGATCCAGGCAACGTGAGCCTGTCATGACTGTCTCCTTGACAGATTGCATTATGGGCTATAAAAACAGAGGGTTTATAATCCTCATCAGAATTCCAAAAGGGCCGAGCAACTCACAGTTGCAGCAAGAGATTCGCTTCAACTTCCCGGAACTTAAACCAGAGCAGCTCCCCCTTCTGAGCGTGAAACTGTTTGCAAATTCAGGCCAGTGAACTTGAAGAGACACCGTCGCTGCTCCCCCGTGGCACCTGAGCAAATCGCAACAGCCTCTCTTTTTTCCTGGGACTGAAGGAAGTCTGCTGATGACTGACGAACCTGGTTCCCTGTGGAGCTTTCAAAGCGCAGTCAAAGCAGCAGCTGCTCAGGATGACGCGCAGTAACCGCATGGGGAGTAAAAGCGCGTTGCCTGCTTGAAGAAGCCCTCATTGGTGCTGCTCAGTCAATCTGCCTGGATGTGACAAGCAAAAGCACCTTGTCACCCTATTACTACTCTGACCTTCAGAGAGACACCGGAGATGCATCACTTAGAGCCTTCCTACCCGTAAACCTCTGACGCTGGTGACCTTGATGCATGCAGACTTTTCTCGTTTGAGCTTGTTATGCAGGGAGTAGGGAAAATTGCTTCTTAACAAGATACGTCTCCATCCAAAGTGGTCCGGGATTACAACAAGTCTTATAGTGGAGCTTATATCAGTGTGTGCAGGGTGGCCGGGGGCTTCATTTGTCAGGAGCACTGAAGGGGAGGATGAGCCGATGCACACGCAGAGATGAACAACCCAACTGGCTCATTTAAAAGCTCCCCTATGGTTCAAGATTCTCGTGGTGTTTGTTTTCTACACAAATGTGAAAAGTCCATCCTTCACAGCTGTGGCTTCTCTCTTTGCAGAAAGTCTGCGGTTAAATGCTCAGCAATGGAAACATCTCCCTTGTGATGTCACAAGGGGCACTTATACCAATCCCTGGTTGGTGAAAATCCCCCCCACACCCCCTCCACCCCCATCGTTGACTAGTTGTTGTTTCCGTTCCAAACATGTGGAGGACGCAACATAAGACCAGTTTTAACGGGTGGCCGTAAACAGAGAGCTAAATTAGCATTTTTATGAAGATGCAGAGAATTTCTTTGGGATGATTAATCAGTGTGTGACCGCTCCATTTGAGTCTAAGCAGGTGAGTCCTAAATTCTTGCAGCATCCTGAGCTTTATGACAAACCAAGGGATTGATATGAATAAAAACCCCATTTATAAAGAAGGTTATATTTGATTGGATGTCAGGAAAACCGACCCACTTCCTGCCATGTCACTTTTCAAGATCTACGGACGCCGAGCATGTGATGGGTTCATAAAATCAGCTGACCTTGCCGCTGCCCTTCTACAGGCAGCTGTAAATCCTGCCATGGTTGCCCCCGTGACCCTCTGACATCTCCCACGTGGCACCGCCATTTCCATCAGCGGGAGTGCCGTTTTAAGTCGATAGCATCTCGGTGGCTAATGAGAGCACTTATCTCTGTCATCTGTCTGCGCCATGATCCTCGCACA
The DNA here is from genome assembly GCA_009823395.1 of Thamnaconus septentrionalis. Lineage (NCBI taxonomy): Eukaryota > Metazoa > Chordata > Actinopteri > Tetraodontiformes > Monacanthidae > Thamnaconus > Thamnaconus septentrionalis. The sequence goes on from CM020504.1 coordinate 14,619,508, forward strand.
GCGTGTGAACCACCGGGGTGCTATGATGTCCTGATGAGACTTAATTAAGTCTGCAGATTAGCGGCGGCTTAAAACTTGACTCATGCGCGGCGGGTCCGCAGAGAGGATCCGTCCTATTTCCATCCAGCGTGTTTACTGAGGCTGCGATGATTCTGACAGCCAGTGGCATTGTGTTTTGTTTTTTTTTCTGTTTCAAAAACAGACGAGCTAGTGAAGAACGGCAGACAGCGGGACGGGTTCCCTGAGAGAGAGACGGAGAGGACATTTAGACAAAATGCAGAGGAGAGTTATTGTGAGAGACTTCGAACCACAAGCTGCTGCATTCCGCAGCAGTATTGATTCTTTGAGTGAGACAGCAAGAATGAAGACCTCACACTTGCCAGCTGCCTTAAAGCATGTAAGGCCATTCATTTTCATTGGCGCTTTGTAAATCCCACAGAGGAGCTGCTCAAGACGGAGAAATGCAGACAAGAAGTGGACTGAATCGAGTCTGAAATATTTCACTAAGAAGCCTCCAGACGACTGACTCTCTGCTCCTCTTTAAGCATCCTAAGTTTTCCACACTGTGAACTATGCATTGCACTAATTCGCACACTCAGTCTGGTGCAAAAATCATTGAGCAAATACCCTCAACAAACACTGTATTGTTGTGTTGCAGAAGTAACTGCATTAGCATGCTAACACCGTTGTGCTAGTTGGCTAATGTTCTCATAGCTTCAGTTTAGTTTTGGTGAAAGTGAAAAATATGTTGCTGAAATATTTCCTCCTTTCAGTCCGAGGCACACTCCTGCTCAGGGGTGACCTAATGTATCTCTCTTCTGCAGTAGTTTTTTGCTTGCTAAGCGCTCATAAATATGTATGAATAACTGGCAGACAGACCATCAGTCACAAATGTGGTTATTAAATTAATCTGCTGATTAATTATTGATTCGTCGTTTTACAGAGGGACCCATAAAGCATAAAGTATTTCATAATGAATGACTGGTGCCTTTGACGGGTGATGCTAAAGATTTTGATGAGCAACTTTGCACTGGTGACCCTCTAACAACAGTCAAATGATTTTTTTTTTAACTGTTTGAATCCCTAAATCACATTAATAACAACAGCTCCAAAAGTTCTACATCAAAACATCAGGCAGAAACCGGTCGCTAATGACACTGTTGAGGACAGCCACCAAGTAATGAGGATGTTTTCTGTAGCAACATAGTTAATTTTCTTTCAATGAGACAGACAGTAACATAGATCTGTTTCTGTGGCCACAGTGGAACAGTTTTTTTTTTAAACAAACAAACAAACAAACAACTGTTGTGTGATGTCTTGCCAAAGTCCCTTCTGAAAACAAATGGCAGGAGCCAAGATGATGATGATGATGATGATGATGATGATGATGATGATGATGATGATGATGATTCCATAGTCAGGTCCAATTCATTTCCTGATAATGTGTGGAAAATACAATTTTACACGCATAAATACATAAATTTTACATGAATAAATGATGGACTTTCTGTTAAGAAAGTCCATCTATGTATTTGCTCTTTTTGCTTGCTCTGCTTTTCAGAAAAGGTATGCTAAAACATATTGTGATGTCACAAAGGGCACTGATGCCTCACCAAAGTCAACCTTAGCAAGATGTTGCTCATCAAAAATGAATATGACCAACCCTGGCGGTGTCGCCGTTGACGCCACGCCACAGACAGACAAACGGCACCCTCGTGACCAGCCGTCTCTCTGGCTCCCTCTGGCGGCGGCTCCCCCCTCACGGCCACGACACCTTGGTAAATTCCAGCCGTGTCGGGCAGCGAAGGGGAGGTGCGCCGGGAGAAACCCGCGCGGCTGTTTGACAATGGCACCCATCTGATATTTACACGGAGGCGGAGGATCGATGCGCGCTCCCTCCTCCTGCAGCCCAGCCGGACCCACGGGAGGATCGCACGCGTTCACAGTCAAGGACGCGCCTGTGACACACATGACGCTGGAGAGGGAGTGAGCGAGTGTGTGCGCGCGCGCGAGATAGAGAGGGAGGGATGCAGGTATTAAGTGGAGGTGGGGGCGCAGTGGCTGCTGGTCGTTGGGACGCCGCGGGAACAGGCGGGGATGTGTTGTCGTGTCTTTCTTTCTCCTCCCTGTGACAACTCGGCTCCTCTTCTCCTCCACCGACCGGCAGGTGCAGCTTCCATCCATCCATTCATCGGTCAATCCACCTCTCCGTTCCAGCGTTCCGCGCGCCGCTTCACTCCGCACTGCACCTCCCAAAGTGACCAAGAGGTGGAATTTTACGCGCCGGGATTTTTCTTCTTCCCTCCCCTTTTTTTTTTTTTTTTTTGGCAGCCAGAAACACGCACGGCCATCATGTTGAACGCAACGTGGCCGCCGTCATGAAGTGCGCGGTGCCGGTTCTGCGCCCCGCACAGATGACCTGAAACCACGCGGAACTTTTTGTTTGTTTTGTTTTTGTTTTTGTTGTTTGTGCTGCTGCTGCGACCAGAAGGACTCGATCCGGGAAGAGGAAACACTCCTCGGTGGAAGCATGGCCGACCAGGTAAGGCGGCGCACACCTTCACGAGAGCCTGATGTTCTGAGGGGAATTCACTCCAGACCTCGGGGGTCTACTTTTCGTTTTTACAGTTTCTGAGTTGGATTCTGTAGTTCTGTAGTTACTGTTGGCTGCCTTGAAGACCTTTGTGCTGTGTTTCTGCCTCTGGGGTTAAAGGTGGCCCTTCCTCCCGTGCACCCCACATCTCTCTGCCTCCCTGGGGCGCTCCCGTCGCTCCCTGATCACTTCAGAGATAGTCTCAATTAAATTAGAGCGAAGCCGCTCCGGAAGCACAGTGTTGGGGGATTTAAAAGTGGCCCAGACGGATTAAGGAGGCTGCTGCCGATAAGGAAGCAGCCTGAGTTACAGCGGAGGAGAGGAAACAAACAGTCTGTGATATTAATTTTGCATTGTGCGCCGTTGCTTGGCCCAGTTTTGCTCTGCAGCCGGGGAGGAGGGGTGGGGGGTGAGATAGAGGGAGGATTAACCCCTGACACACACTGGCCCAGTCCAGCAGACGCAGTTCCCTGTTAGGCCCCCAGGAGCGCCGCACACGCGACCTCGCCCGTGCATAATTTATGAGCTCACTCAATTAACCTAATTGAGCTACCTGGGTGAGCCGAGCCCTGCCTGAATGATGCATGAGAGTGCACACCAGTGTGTGTGTGTGTGTGTGTGTGACTGCTGGCCAGAGTCATTGAGCCACGCCTCGAAGGCTTGATCGAAACAAACACAACACTACTACGGTCATATGCTACAAACACAGTCCCACATGTCCCTCGCACAAAGGAAGAACCTGCAGCGAATGCCGGGACGTTGCAGATCACATCGCATTACACCACACACGATACACAGCAGCCCAATGTAGTGCATCATACAGCACAGCCCACCACTAAAGCCCTATGCACAAGCAATGTTACAAGACAAATTAATAAAAACAAAAAGCAGTTCTGAAGTGAAGAGCTGCAGGTGTGAGTGACTTTCACATTGGCTTTTTGTATTTGTGCCAGCGCTTCTACAGTGTCAGGAGGAATTAGCTGCATCTTCAGGGGTTTTGGGTGGAGTCCTGCTGGTGGTGAGGCTGTTTGTACGGGGGGAGGGTCTTTAGCGCTCGGCCTGCGGTGCTTCACTAACACACACGCACACGCACGCCGCTCTCCTCATACACCAGATGCACGCGTTCTGCTGACCTATTTCTCTGTGAACTAGTGCTGAAGTTACTACAGGAAAGCACCTGGCCAGCTGCAGCCTGCGCTGCCTTGTGCTCCTCCTCACTCCATCCTCACATCTCTCTCTCCATCCATCTCCCTTTGTCTGAGCAGGACCGGTTGCCTTTCAGCGTCTTTGCTCATCCTGTCAGGCGGTCCCACCTGTCATCGGTCTCCAACGTCGAGGCCCCGCCCCCTCCTCCGCTTCTGCCCCGTTTGGTTTCCCCCTCTGCCGTGCTCGTGCACGTCTTCATCAGCATCTCTCGCTCTCACGCTGCGTCCTATCTGTCTGTCTCACGTCCACCTCCACTCTTCACGCCTCCAGCGCCTCTCTCTCTCTCCCTCCACACACACACACACACACACACACACACACACACACACACACACACACACACGCACGCACACACGCAGTGGAAACACCCCTCCCCCTACAACTCAGCGATAACACTGATCAAAATAGACGTTGGTGTTACAGGTACGCGTACAGAGCTCCAGACCTCGTGGGCTATTTCAGGCTTTGTCCACATGTTTGTTTGGTCACAGACAGATTTTTTCATTCTAAAAAACAAAACAAAACAAATAAAAAACAGCCATTTTGGAAAACGTTATCCAGTTCCAGAAAAGCGCTGTTTTCAGTGAGGCTTCATCAGAGAAACGGCAGAGAGGATGAAAACGTGCTAGTTTCCAACTTTCAAGAACGTCTCTGGATAAACGTCCACCTGTCTCTCACTGGACGAGGACAAGAGGTGTCAAATGTTGTTACAGTGCATTTTATTAGCTGCAGTGCGATGTTCCTCTGGGCGTGTCCTCATCTTAATGAATGACTTAGTGCACCTGTGTGACCAGCCTACTTAGCACTGCAGAGCGTCGCTCAGTGTCTCCACTGCGGTCAACAGGGACACAATGCGTTGGTTCTTTTGGCTCGACGCCCACACACACACACACACACACACACACACACACACACACACTGCTCATACCCACCTCATGATGTTAATATTTAACCTGGTCATAGAATTTGATGTCATTTGGATCAATAAAGTCTTTCTTTGAACGTTCACATTGTGTTGCTGGCTCTTTGAGCCCAGTCATGACAAACACGGGCAGGTTGGTCTGGATTGTCTTGTTGTAGATTGTCAGCTTATTGCCTCACTGGGCTTGTGGTCTGGCATGGTGTAGTTTAGGTGCAGCCACATGGTAGTTTTGCCAGTGCTTTGCAGACAGGCTCATTTTGTGCACTTGTTTTGTTTTGTCGCTTGTGTTTCCACAATGTGAGCCGTGTTTCTAGTTTCAGAAATTGGGTGTCACTTCTGATGAACTCTTCGACGGGGATTTCTCCTGCTGCAGCGCCACTTTAGGGATCGTGTCCACGTTTGTTTGTTTTTGGTGTAATTTGGTGAGAGGCCATGGCAACATGACGAGCTGTTGCCTCAGTGTCTGGGCCACTGCAGGCGTGTCAATGGTTGCTCCGCTGAAGTTATTTTCTGCGCGGTTATTACAGGTAATGCGGTGCGCTTGCGGGTCTGTTCTCCCTGTCTAGCCGCCTCATTGAGTTTTAATTTTTGAACAGGGGACTGAAATTTTTTTTTCTCCCCCCATTTCTTCCCAGTATCGTATGTTTCTCACCACGGCAGCCCCCCTCCGCCGTGGGAGCACGCCCCTGCCAATCAAACACCAGCTGCGGAGGGAAGAGGCCGTGTCCGAGGACTGCGATTGGATCCCGGGCTTGGACGAGCCTGCCACGTTGCCTATCACTGACACAGCGGTGCCTCACGACGAGTCCTTCAGCCAGTCGGCGGCCGCACAGTCGTCCTACCACAGCCACGACGGCTCGCTGAGGATAGCGCTGCTGGGGCAGAACGGCGTGGGCAAGTCGTCGCTGGCCTTGTCCTTGGCCGGGCAAACGGACGAAACCCTCTCTATAGACTCTGAGACGCAGCCATGCGGTAAAGAATTGGGCGGGGATTGGTGCTCGATTTGCTGTGTGCATGTGCAGCGGTGGGTACGACTCACGTGCACGACTTGGAGTCCAAATGTGCGTTTAGCTCCCTGCCTTTAGCTTGGTTAAAAGGGGTGGATATGCATTTGTTCAGCCAGTCCAGGCCTTTGATTGTTTAAAGAGAGCTTGTCCAAATAAACATGCTATCTGATGGCATTCCAGGAGAAAAACCTGTGTCTGTATAAAAGAAAGATATACAACCCTATTTATAACGTAGGTAAGTTAATCAAATCCAAACAAAGCTTATTTGTGTAGCACTTTCAGACATTTTCAAAAAAAGTAGGACAAAGTGCTGTCGTTCCCACGCATATAAATAGAAATGTATATGGTCAATATATATATATATATATGTATATATATATATATATATATATATATATATATATATATATATATATATATATATATATATATATATATATATATATATATATATATATATATATATATATATATATATATATATATATATATATATATATATATATATATATATATATATATATATATATATATATATATATATATATATATATATATATATATATATATATATATATATATATATATATATATATATATATATATATATATATATATATATATATATATATATATATATATATATATATATATATATATATATATATATATATATATATATATATATATATATATATATATATATATATATATATATATATATATATATATATATATATATATATATATGTATATATATATATATATATATATATATATATATATATATATATATATATATATATATATATATATATATATATATATATATATATATATATATATATATATATATATATATATATATATATATATATATATATATATATATATATATATATATATATATATATATATATATATATATATATATATATATATATATATATATATATATATATATATATATATATATATATATATATATATGTAGTCAAGGTAGCCATTGATGGTCTTTGCTAGATCATCATGCTTATATATATATTAAATTAGCTAGCTAGCTTCAGACGTCACAGCCCTGCTAGTTTTTAAACTGCAAGCCGTAGTGTCATATTCAATTAGTTGATGGGACGCCGTCTTTAATCTCCTTGTCTACCTCTTGAACCCAAAGCAACAGAACATGTTTTTGCTCTTTGGGTTTATTCTTCTTTGTTTTGGCATCTGTCAAAAAGCCTTTCAGTCATGACATGACGACACCACCGTGCACTCTGGAATCCATTATTTCCAAAAGGCTTGCGCTCCGCCACAATAGCTGACAATGGCTCTGCCTCGGCACCCGACACCAATCTGAAAACCCGACCGCGGCGTCGGCCCACGCAGCTCACCGCAAACACTGAGGATAATCAGGCAAAACAACGCACAAACCAATTGATGGGTCAGAGTCACTGGGAGGCGTGCACTGGGTTGGCAGCATTGGGTTGACTAGACCCAGACGCACACCATGCACTATTCATGACCACCCCCATGTAGCACGCTTGGATTCATGCATCATACATGGACGGTGTTTAAAAAAAACATTTTTATTGAGGAAGTTTGTACCCTCATCTGGAATTAAAGCAACATACTAAATAATTCAGAGCGAAACACAGAAAATTGCAAAGTGTTTAAAAAAAGCAGTGATTAATGCTTGCAGAGTGTTTTTTTTTCTTTCTCGCTATTCCGATGGTGTAGAACAGATGCTTTGGCAGCATGTTAACTAGGAATGCTCACACCTCAGAAATCAGTGGATCTCCACACCAAGTAATTAGCGGAAAGAGTCAGAAGACGGTGTTAAGAGATTAGATTTGCCCCAGGATCACATGTTCACATAAGCCCCCTTCACACTGACTCATGTCTTCAAAATGCAGTGGATTCAAAAGGGAAAACAGAACATTTGAAATCAATTCTTATATTGATGCATTTAACAGAAAGCCCTTTACTAGCCCCAAGATATGATGATGTGTTTACAGGATGTGCAGGAAGAGCAAGAGCTGGTTCAGTATTTAATTTAGAATACATAAATAATAAATATGTCAGAAAAAAAACCAAAAACAGATGTCTGGTATTACCATCTTGCAGCCGTAACTCACTGCGTGTGTCTTTAGGGTATCCCGATTAGGTCGGGAGCATCTCTCGGGCTGACATTTCACTCTTCACTGCGTGCTGCCACGTTTTATCTCTGCCATGTGCTTCTTTTCATGCGCGCCCTGCCACGCGTGTCTGCAGGTGAAGGCTACGAGTGCACGGTGACCGTCGACGACGAGGACAGCAAAGTCATCATCGTCGACAACTGGAAACAGGTGAGTCTCCGCCTTCCTTCATCCCACCCGCCCTCCTGACCTGGAGCCAGGCAGTCGGTGTTTGCATTAACCTGAACTTTTAATGCACAATTGAAACTGTGAATTAAAAGAAAAATGTCGGTTTGTATCTTGAACAAGGTATTTCATAGCGTGGACGGGGGACACAAAAAAGGTTTCATCTGCGATGAAACCTGCGTGACTGCTTTTATGTTGTGCTCCGCTCTGGCAACCAGTAGCCACATTCTGCGTCTGTGGTTTTGGATAGAATAGAAAATGAAAAAGCACTAAATGTTTCACTTTAGAAAAAAGGGGGGAATTATCCGAGTGTGTGTGTGTGTGTGTGTGTGTGTGTGTGTGTGTGTGTGTGTGTGTGTGTGTGTGTGTGTGTGTGTGTGTGTGTGTGTGTGTGTGTGTGTGTGTGTGTGTGTGTGTGTGTGTGTGTGATGAACTCTTCATGCTCCTTTAGCTTTTTGAAGTTCTCTCATTTGAGTAAAAAAGACAAAGTGGGAGAGACTCACTAATCACACTTGTTCCAAATCCAGTCTTTTTTTGGGGGGGGTGGGCAGGGAGGCTACGAACTGTCAAAACTTTGGATGTCTCTTGTGAATGAGCTGATTGGATCCTGCGGCGAGCGTTACGGAGCGATGGAAAACCTGAGTGTCGTCTGGCGGAGAGCGATAACTGCTCGTCGAAAGCCCCATTTATCAGGGACGCTTTTCCCAAATCCAAACAGATTTGGTCAATAATTATATGATGGTAGAGAGAGCAGGCTAGTTATCTCCGTGTGTGTGTGTGTGTGTGTGTGTGTGTGTGTGTGTGTGTGTGTGTGTGTGTGTGTGTGTGTGTGTGTGTGTGTGTGTGTGTGTGTGTGTGTGTGTGTGTGTGTGTGTGTGTGTGTGTGTGTGTGCGCGCTGGATCATCTGCGATGCATCGTATGTCTGGGGTCAGCTCAGTCTGGGGGCTCTCCCCTTTACGCTTTAATAATTCACACGCGGCTACTTTTAGCTGAGAGGAACTCCGCCCGGCGCTCGTTTCTCCACCCCTTCATTTTCTCTCATTTTCCCCCTCCCCGCTCTCCAACCTCTCCGCCGGGTCTTTCCTGCCTCGGTCGAGCCTCGCTGAGAGTTAATTACATTTGTTATTCTGCGCGTGTTAATACAAGGCAGGGCATTAAGGCTGAGGCAAACAGACGCAGGCCAGCGGGACGTTTTGGAACCGCTCCAGGGCCGTCAGCGGAGGGGAGGGGAGGGGTGGACAGCGTCCCGTATCAAGCGCGCCGCCCCGCCCCGCCCAGCAAAATGAAACGCACACGCTCACACGCACACAGAGAGATTGAGCTATAAATGTAGACGCAGCTGAGGAGACAGATGCTGTCCCTGCACGTTGCAGCCTTGAACTGGCACAGAATTAAATGCCCCATGAGGCATCGCTCCTGGCCTTACAGCGAGCTGGAAGTGTTCTCCACCGTGCGCTCCCTGTAGCCTACACCCCGGGTAACCATGGCAACGTGCAAAGACACACACGCGCGCGTGTATGCCGTCTCGCGGAGGCACATGGGGGGCAGACTCTAATCGCTCGATCAGGCAGAAGATCAGGCAGAAGATCAGGCCAGAGCAGTCGGCATCTGTATGTGACGGCTGCTGGGGCTCCGTGAACCCCGACGCCCCTGGATCGCCGCCGCCTCATCTTTCCCCCTGAAATGCAAACTGCCAAGGAGGATGAAAAAGGTTCACTGTAAAAGAGGTTTTACAGTGACATTCAGCGTTTGTTCCTTCAAGTGCTTCCTTGGCCTGATTCACACACAAGGTCTGAGAGCAGGCGAGTGGAGCAACTGTGAGCGAGAGCCCACCGAGTGCAGAGAGACACGCTAAAGGCCGTATCGGTCATCTTCAGCTGCAGCACTGCCACCGGGGTTCATTTGCAGCATGTTTTGCCCTCTGTTTGGTGCCTCCTGCTAAAAAAAAAAAAAAAAAACAATTCTTGGAAATGGGCCAAAACTGGGCAGTGCCAACACCGACTGGGTGTCCCCATTAAAGTAATGGTCCCATGTAAAAAAAAAAATCCAACCTAACCTACCTAAGTGGAACCGTCTTTATGTTTTCAAGGGGAGAAAAACGAGGTGACCTCAAACTCACCACCTAGCTGAAGGTGTCGTCACTCTGCGGGAGAGGCATCGTCGCACCAAGTGACATCACAAAGGGCAAATAGCCAGAAATAACAAGCAAAGGATACATTTTCAATAGAGAAACTGTAGTCCACTGTAGGAACCGAATGTCTGTTCACAACATCAGGTGCGATCCGAGGTGTGACGCGCTTGGGCGTACACAGCGGACCGTTGGCTCCGCCTGACGACGTCCTGAATGTTGTTGGAGTCACGGGTCGGTTGCATGTTTTAAATAAATCATCGGCGCGCCAGAAATAGAACGAGCGGCACACTTATCCATGACCTCGCCAGGCTGTCCTTCCCCTTTAGACTGACGCTGGCTGCGCAGTATATCTCCTCAGCTGCCAACAGGGGGGGCGTGCGCACGGGGAACCAATTGGGACAGTGAGGTCACCGAATACCTGAGGGCCGCTTCCCCTCTAATCCTCTCTCATGCGATTGAAATTTTATAGCGTCCGGGCATGTCAAATAATTTCAAGCTCTGGGTTTTCATGACTATTTGATAACTTGGGTTAAAATATTTATTAAAGACAAGCACAAAAAAATGTAGCCTGAGGCACCAAAGAATGTAGGCCACAATTCCTTTTGTTTTTACACCAGCGTGTCGTGAGCAGAATTTGTTTCTGCCTCGCAGGCCAGGGCTGTTTATTGTATTGGAATATTAAATAACAAATTAAAGAAAAAAAGTACAAGATTTAGTTCAGAGGGCGATAATGTGATGCTTCACCGCGTGCTTTGATGTAATTAGGACGGAGAAAAGACCTCTCTCAGCACTTTTCGAGAGGGCAGCTTGTGTTTGTTGCAGTTGGATCCAGGAAGTAGGACTTTACTGGGTCCTGTTTTGCCATTTACAGTTTCTCTTTTCCCCTCCATAGTCCTCCGAGCACTTTACATTGAAACTCTGACGGCTCAATTTGCACTTATTCAGGCCATCAAGTTGCAATACTTGAATCGACGAGCAGGTTCGCTTTGAAAAAACGTATTCACAGACGAAAAAGATAAAATATTAAAACCCAAGTGACTAATTCCAAATGAAATAAGAGCATTAATCGGAAGGTTTTCACTTAGAATATCCTGGTGGGGAAAAAAAAACATCAGTTGCTCTGCATCGCCAGGGAGGTCAGAGGTCGAGGCACGAAGCGACAACCTTGAAATTGTTTGGGATTTGGGGATTTGCTAATGGACACTTTAGCGAGGTCGTGGCCCCACCTGACGCCATATTAAAGCTTGAATCCAGGTCAGGCATTGCACGCGCGTGTGTGTGTGTGCGTGTGCGTGTGCGCGTGTGCGTGTGTGCATGTACCACACTTTGCCTCTGCTATGATGTCAGCTGCAGTGGTTCATGATGTCATCGCTGGCATTGGTCTCCGGCTTACACAGTGCTTATGTGTGTCCCAGTGCAGACCAGATGGCTCCTCTAATACATTTCTTTTCGCAAGCGTTTTCTCTTATGAAGCAAAAATGAAAGTGGAAGAGAAAGAGAGCAAATCCATAAGCATTCTATAAGCACGAGGCTGCGTCATCGCATTATCAGCTTTTGACTTGGCATCTGGGGCAACGTGCTCCTTCCTCTCCTCTAACAACTCAACTTGGCGCCGCCGCCCAACCTGAAATCTCGCTCACGCTTCCTTCCGGCTGCAAAAATACAGAGCGTTTCCAATCGCTTTGAGAACCATAGATGATTCCATCACCAATCAGCCAAACAAGGCCAGGAGGAAACTTGTGGCAGCTGTAAACAACAGCTGCTGCTACACTGATCAGAGTGCACTCTTCTGGTGGCAGTTCAATTGGAACTAGATGGTATTTTAATGTGAAAACAGCACTGAAGGGTTTTCCCAGGGGACAATATTTTGCTTTCCTCCAGACGGCTTTGGCAGCAGTTTGGCTGAGCGTTGCCGCGCACCTCCGCCGCTAGCCAGGAGCCGGTGACGCCCACCAAATGTCGTGCGGCTTCGACTCCGATCGCTTTGCCTGGGTATGACAGAGTGGTTTGTGCCATATTCCAAATTTGGCCTTTTCTTTACAGTTTCTGCGGGCTCCTCACCAGATGGATAGAACCAAAGGATTTAGGAAGCCTTCCATATGGCGCGCAGATCGGCTTCTTCCGTCCCTTTCTTTGTCTTGCGGTTTGTCAACCCTCCAGCTTGACTGATCTACCTGCGCTTTTATCTTCCCCTGATAGTGACGCAGCCAAAAACAAAAAACAAAAATAAACAAGGCGCTTGTGTCTCTTTTTCGGAAGGAACAGAAACGCCAGCACGGGCCTCTATGTATTTATCCATGTAAGCAGGTGGGGGGCTGCGGCTGACCCACCTCTCCTAAGCAGAGGCCGCTTAAGCTGCTTTGCTGCCGTATCTTGTTCTGCGAGGCTAACGACTCGTGAGCCAATAGATTACTATAGTTCAGGGCCTGCTCAGCGCCTCGTGTAATCGGGGATGCTTGCGTGCGCGACGCCACACGATCAAAAACGGGCCGGGCGCTTTGTTCTCCGCCCCTTCCTGCCCCTCAACTGGAAGGAATAATAGTTGGCGCAGCCTCGGCACGTTATGCAGATGACGCCTGACGAGTGATTCATCGCGCGCCCTGAACGGTTTCTGATGTGTTGCCCGGCGCTTGCACGTTGCTGTGTGACTGCGTTTGTTGTTGTTTTCATTTTTTGAGGGCATGTTACCGTTGGTGTGCAAAATGCAAATGGTTTTCTTGTCACAACATGTCCATTCCAGTTCAGCGACGGGTTACAGTGCATATCAGCGAAAGCTGCCGTCTGACGGTCAGACGTAAAGATTCTTTTTAGAGCTTCCGCTTCTCTTTGTCCAGTCGCCCACCGGGATGGAAAACATGCATCCAGTCAGGATTTACTGGACATCTCCTTGCTTGATCTCCATCAGTTCCTCAAAGCAGGAAGCCTCACACGGAATGACTGTCAGAAAGTTTGCTTTACTGGCAGAACAAACAGTCCCGTCTGCCTGCGAGTCTGTCTATGACAGGGGCCGTTTGATTGGCTGGATATTTGCAGGACTGGACTGTTGTGTTTACACTGCAGCCCATTGACAAGGAGAGTCTGATCAATATATTTGCAGGTAGCTTTCTGTTTGCTTAGTCATGGTTTTCCTATATTAGTCATGGACATAAAGTCATGGAGATTTACCAGGAGGTGAACGTGGAAAGTTATGTTCTTTGGTGTCAGAGACATTCACATCTAAAAGAAATGGCAAATCTTTAAAAAAAAAAAGAAAAAAAAGTCAGTCTTCACTATCAAGACAGCTTCTGCCCAAAATGTGCTACTATACTGAGTCAAAGAAGGGGAAAGAGTGGCGTCAAAAACAGAGAAAAGACCGTCAACATCCATTGTATAATTTTCAAAAGCTCATTCTGTAATTGTTCCTGCCACATCTCATAAGTAGAAAGAGAAGTGAAAAGTAGACTTTTCTCCTCTCTGGTGGTTCACTAACAGGAGAGATGCAAATTATTGTCAGAAATTGCTTCCAAAAGGACGTTTTCAATTACAGCAGCCCTGTGAAATAAATGAACGATATCGATGCGTGAGGACGATATTTCCTGAACAATTACTGACCTGCGGGGGCATTATTTGAATAGTGTGTGTGTGTGTGTGTGTGTGTGTGTGTGTGTGTGTGTGTGTGTGTGTGTGTGTGTGTGTGTGTGTGTGTGTATTGACAGATGGCCTGCTCTCTGGTGGACAGATAGAAGCTGCCTAATCTGGGGGAAGACAACGGCGGGAGGCAGAGTTGGCACAGTTTGATAGAGCGTTGCATTTACTCGGCCACAGTTTTCCTCCTGAAACACTCCATCACGCTTCTAATCGATGTCTGCTCAGTCTACGCGCTCGTTTGCTTGCCCGGATCCATCGCGCTCTCTCTCTCTCTCTCGCTCTCTCTCTCTCGCACCGGGCTCCCCGTCTTATTGCTTCCATTCGTCCTCCTCATCCCTGAATCAGACAGTGACAGGTGGCCGGTGCCTCCCCCGCTCCTCCTGCTCCTCCTCCTCCTCCCTGCGCTCGCTGTCTTTTCCCGTGCTCCGTCAAACGGACAGAGTGCCAAGGGCCTCCCCGCGAATTTCCTGCTGTCTGGCTCGAGCCAACACAAGTTGGCCGCTCGAGACGCTGTGAATTTTTCACGCGTCTGAAGCTCTCTGGAGGGCGGGAATTTACCTCCGGGCCAGTCGATGTAGGGCAAGGGCATCGGCGAAGCTCAAACATGCACACAGGGCTGGTTGCTGCCCTGAGCCTAGATTGAGTCATCTGGTGGGAATAACATGGTTTTTATAGTGATTTAGTCACCACTGTTTATGGCTTTGAGCCGTGTTCCCACTTGAGACATGTCTTAATTGTGTCTGCTGTCCTGGAGGTCTGAATTGTGCAGGGTTCTGAGATGATTTAATGACAAGGTCTACATTAAAGTCTGAACCAACCTTGAGTTATAATTTTTTGGCCCCTTCAATTCCCTCTGGGAATGTTTACGTTCAAGTCCAAGAATAATGAGCTTGAGCTCTTTGTATTTCCCTCTGAACTGAAGCCCAAAAAAAGTTTGTTTGTTTCCTTGTTTGCTTGTTAGCAGTACTAAGACGACATTCCCAGCCAGAAATGTATTTAGACTGAGACGGGATTTCTGTATGGTTCATCTCTAATCCTATTTTTAGGTCTCTGTTTCATCGCCGCACAACGAGACACGGACTAGCCTAATACTTTTAGTCTGGTCTCAGGTTTCTCTATTTGGAACAAAAAAAAAAGTTTGTATTGATTTGTTTGTTGTCCAACTTCAGATCAATGGCCTGGAGTGAAACTTCTTTTCATTGGGTCTGTCTGATCCCTGTGCCCGTGAGGGGGAGATATTCTGGGGGAACACGATCCGTGTTATTGAGTTTCGGGGCAGGGAGGTGGTGACGTCTGCAGGCTCGAGTATCAGACTTCCCGCTATCAGTTCCCTCCCTAAATAGTCAATAGTCAGGGTCCGGCTGTCCACGTTGCCTCCCAGCAAAGTTTGCCTGAATTTATTTCGCTTGACGTCCAAACTGCCGACGGTCGACGTTGACGCCGACCCTCTTAGGTTCAGAGCTGGACTTGTTGATTGTACCGGGAAGGCTGTTTCCCAGCAGAGAGGCTGACATTCTGAGCCGAGCTGTTTGTCAGCGTCACCTCCCACCACCTGCAGCTGTCTGGACCCAACTGAGAAAACTTTGGCCGTCTTCGCCAGCAGAGGACACGGCCGTGCGCTTCCCAGATATGAAAGGGTCACGGCGACGAGTCGCAACACCACTTGTCCATTACTGAGTCCTCTCTGCCATTTCGCTGGGCAGGTGAACCCTTTGAGAATCGAGACGAGCTGGCGGACAAACAGCAGTGCTTCAAATCTTTCCACTGGTCTGTTTTCTAAGCACAATGTTGCTTCATTATCCACATGTTGGCATTTAATCAAAAATACATGGACCCTGAAATGAAGGCACATGCTGTCCAACATCCATTAAACTGAGGTGGCATGTTGTTGTTTTTTTAAATAATGTCTGACCTCTTTTATACCACACACAAAACCACATGAATATATTAATAAACACAGAGCTGTAATTCCAGGAGCCTCGTGGTAGAATATTTTATTCTGGCATGAAGGCAGACAGTGAGTCATCAAAAAAACCCCTACGTGCCTGTGATGGAGACACCAACCTGAGCCTAAGCTTCAGGCTGACTCCGAGACAGGAGTGGCGTGCAGCTCACAACCACTGGGTTTCAACTCACTGAGCTCCTGCATCTGCTATCAAATTAGCACCCTTTCAACTTTCTGCAGCCCTGGCTTTGGATAAATAATTAGCCAGACAAATGAGCAGCTGTGGGGGGATTTAGCCGTGAATACTTGCGCGATGCTGTGACTTGAATTGCGCCTTAATTGGAAGCGGGGGAGGCTTGCCATGAAACATTCCACACCCACCGAGCCAACTCGGGCCCCATGTGGCCCCATGTGTGGCCGACCCGGGGGGGAGGAGGGAGAGAGAGAGAGAGAGAGAGAGAGAGAGAGAGAGAGAGAGAGAGAGAGAGAGAGAGAGAGAGAGAGAGAGAGAGAGAGAGAGAGAGAGAGAGAGAGAGAGAGAGAGAGAGAGAGAGAGAGAGAGAGAGAGAGAGCCGAGCCACTCGGGCTAATTGAGCCTCTGTGACAGGGCGCCCCTACGGGACCCTGGTGGTCACTCCTAAAAGGGTCAGGGGAAATTCAAAGTGAAGCGTGAAGCGCACGTGGCCCAGTTTGACTCAAGGCCGCCTCTGCGTTGTCTCACGGGACACTGATAAAAAAAAGTTCATGCCGCCTGCCTGGCGTCGCGGCTGATGGCCTTTCAGTGGCTCGGCCTCTGCATGGCAAAACGTGGAGGAGGAGGAGGAGTGGAGGAGGAGGTGCAGTAATGAAGCGACACCCTGACCGCTGCGTTCGGCGTTGTGGTTACCCGTCATCCCACACCGCCTCAGCCTGTTTATGCAGTCGCTGCTGATCTGGGCTTCGCCGCACTGATGTTTTCTTAATGCCGAATGCCTCGCGCTGACTGAGTGTTTGTGTTTTGCACATCCAGGACCTGTCCTCGCTGCAGTGCGACGTGTGCGTCCTGGTCTTCTCGGTGACCGACAGGCGAAGTTTCCACCGCACCGCGCAGCTCCGCCTCCTCCTCAGGGAGGCCCAGCCACAGACGCCCATCATCCTGGCGGGGAACAAGAGCGACCTCGTCCGTTCCCGTGAAATCAGCAGCGAAGGTACGTGGAAGGTGACGCACGACTGCGGCCCGCTGAGCTGTTGGGCCGCGTTCGGCAGCTGGGAAAACGGGGGAACCTGTGCGGTCGCCGCCAAAGACTTTCTGTCCCCGTTGTGGTCAGATGCTGATGGGGTCTGATCACACCGCCACGTGGACCAGCAGGTCCGGTGGTCCCCCTCAGTCCCCCTGGTGCTCTTATCCTGCTGCGACAGGTCCAATAGTATCAGTTATCACTGCCGAGCAGCAGCCTTATCTCGCCGCTACCTGTTCAACAAAGACCTGCGTGTGAATGCAAGCCGCAGTCTCTATTTATATTGGCCGCCACTCACAAGCGCTGGTTGTGGGTTCATTTCTGAGAAAGCCAGAAAAAAGGACTCAAGGGTTCTCTGACAACAGAGAGTTATTCATTCATTTATCTATTTATCTATTTATCTATTTATCAGGCGTCACTTTGGACTTTCTGATATAACTGAATAAAATGGTAACATTTGTGTTTTATGCGTCCCGAGATACAAATCTTTGCGCACCCAAATTCTTTACTGTTTATCTAAATATCAGACGCACCATTGATTTAGGATGTTTCTATCTTTATAGACACGCCCAATTGAATAAATATACAGGTGAAAATCAGAAGCCTGACAACAGAACGGTCCGATGAAGACAAATTCAGAACGCCGTCGCTCAGAAAGCAAATGGGGCGGACAGAACCTGCTGTCAGCGCCGTCGCAGACCCTTCTGCAACACATGCTTCAGACATAGAGGCACATTTTGCCGCAGCTGCAAGCGAGTTCATCTTCCCGATGAAGTGCTGTATCTTTTGTTTGGATTCTTCCTGCAGAAAGATTTTTCGATGAAGCGTGAGCCTTCCTTGTGTTGATGTGCGTGCACAGACATGGCGAGCGGGCCAGCTGGGGGGGGGGGCGGCCCTTGTCGGCCTCTATCTTCTTGCTGCCTGATGTCAGCGAGGCTGTTTGAAGGCGAGAAATGTGACAGTAGGAGTAGGAGTGAATGAGCACGGTGTGAGCGTGGACTGCAGGCGGCCTCGGCTCAGGTGCGGCGTGTGAAATTCATTATGAGACTGGACGCCTGCGTCGCCCTCACTCAGAGGTGGGCAGTAACAAAGTACAAATACAATGTTGCTGTGCTTGCATAGATATTTTCAGGTATCTGTAATGACTTTTTACCTTTACTCTCCACATTTGTCCACAAATATCTGTACTTTTTACTTCTTACATTGGAAAAGCATGCTCATTTACTTTATGTAATAGTTGTAATGTAATGTAGCTATTTGATCTCTGCTGATGTGTCATTAAATATATTATATATTAATATGAAAGTGGCTAATATTTATAGGGAGATTCATTTAGAGTACCTTGGCTTTGGGGTCACTGTTGAGTACATTTTCAGTGTCCGCCCTGAGACTTGTAGGTTGTGGGTTCGATCCCCGGCCGTGTCACACCAAAGACTGTAAAAATTGATAGCCATTGCCTCCCTGCTTGGCAGTCAGTGTTCAGGGTTGGACTTGGGGGTTAGATCACCCAATGATTCCCGGGCGCAGTGCCGCTGCTGCCCACAGCTCTGATGGGTCAAATGCGGAGAACTAATTTTGCATCCTTCGGGACGTGATTATCACTGGGACTTTGACTTTTTTTTATTTTTACTTTTTTTACTTTTTACTTAATTTAATTTTAGAAAATGCACTTTCTTACTTTAACTTGAGTAAAGGAGTTGAATCAGTATTTTTTTTTTAAATGTTTCAGTAATTTTTTAATACTTTTGCAGCGTCTGCCCTGATTTGACTCATTCAAAAAACCGTTTTAGACTTAAGAGCTTTGGTAGACGGTAGACTGATGGGATTGTCATGCAGCAAGTGGAGATTTTAGATCTGTCCAATTTTGTCAAATTCTACCTTTTTATTAGCATGTCGACTATAGCACAATCACAAAGGGGCGAACAATATGGTGTGGAGCTTAATCACAGCCTTTCCCTCTGGGGTTGTCATGAGCTGAAGAAGAAGCTAGCTGAATAGCAGAATAATCCAATATCGTTAGGCGCTGCTTGACGTGTTTACCTTGGCTTTTATTACACACGCGTTGCTGATACTGTCTCCCTCACCATCTGGTTGTATGCCTGCAAACCTTTGTAACACTTGAGATCTTCAGCAGACCAGTTAGGTTAACTATGTCTGGATCAGATCTTGAAGGCGGAATTGCCGGGCCATCATTTCTTTAAGACGGGTGAGCTAGCTCGTACGGATCTTTGCCACCTGCTAACCGTAGTTTCTCCCGCTGACCAAGTCCTTCACTTTGGCAGCTTTTACACACCCTTCTGTGCAATTCTGTTGCTTAGACATTTTAAAAACTGCTTAGAATGACTGTTCAACTGTCTGACTGCCTCCAACTTGGCAAACTAGACGACTGGCCGACAAAGGAAAGCAGCAGTGATAAAAAAAGAAAAAGACAATTTGGTGACATTTCAAAGGGATCCACTGGCAGACGGGTTCAGAAATATATCAGTGTTTTATTTTGGATAAATAATATGAAAATAAACAACTGGCTTTAGAGAGCGACCTGTACGATCCACGACTTTCTGACAGGAATGTGAAAAAAGTAAAGAAAATAAAATGCATCAACGCGCCTGTTAGCCGAGCTCAAAGCCGGCGGGGGGATCCAGGCTCCGGGGTGGAATCGTGCTTGCTTCGCTCTGACTCGCAGAGTTAAACAGAGGCAGCGAGTGTGAAATCTGCGCCATCTGGCCTCTGGCGTGGAAAGAAGGGATGAGTAATGAGAGATGCCCGCACTCAGCACATTCACCTCCTCCTCGACAAAGACCGCAGGCGCGGCGACACGGTCAGCGATATGTAAAATACGTCAACCCCCCCCCCCCCGTTCCCGCGGCGCCTCACAGCGACGTCTCCGACGTGTGATGCTGCTGACGCCTGGCAGAGGAGGGCCCCCGCTCCGCCGGCCGGCGTCACGCTTCAAGTTGCTGAAAATTGGAAACTATTGGACACTTTTGTCCCGCTGTCACTCAGCCTGGTCCGCTGCTCTGCTGCCTTCACCTCCGCCCGCACTGGTGCTTTCCTCCCGTCGCCCCTGATGTGACCCTGTTCCTCTCTGCGTTTGGATTTTCCGGACCCCCCGCTTGCGCTCGCTCAGCGTTTTCCGGCCCCCTCCCTCCTCTCCTCTCCTCGCTCTCCTCCTCCTGCCGGGTCGTTTCATCTGCCGTCTCCTCTCAGCGTCTCCCCGTCCTTCCTCTTCGTGACTCACCCTCCCTCCTTCTGCCTTCCACTCCCTCTTGTTATCTATCCTCATTTCCCCCTGTCTTTAGTCAGAGCACAGGTAGGGATTCCCTGAGATGACCTCCTGTCATCTGTCAGGAGTTCCTTTTTGTAATATCACATCATGGGATCGAGGGTTGCCGAACTATTTCCAAGCCGTAGCTGGACTTTTCATGATAGACGTATCGTCGGATGATCATAAAAAAATGTCTGGACATTTCCTGCTCTGAATCCTTGAAAAGACCTCCTGTCATCTGTCAGACGTTCTTTTTCTCACATCCACCTCCACCTCCTCCCCCACGCCTCACATCTTGTCTCTTTGTTTCTCCCCCTCTTCATGTTACTCCTCTCCGTTTAATTTCCCCCAAACAGTCTCCTGACGGCTCACAAACACCCACTTCAATTCAATCAGCCAGCATTACGGATAAACCCGGTCGATCCGGTCTGGGATTTTGTGGCGGGGCTCCTACCTCATGCGCTGTTAGGTGACACCGCCGTGGGTCAACAGCAGCTGCTGGCCGCCTGGATTATCACGACCACATTAAATCTTGTCCTGTTTATATGTAATGCCTGTGTACGTCCGGCGCGTTCAGCCGGGCCCTCGGAGATTACACACCGTGTCGACGCATCCGCACCGAAGCCGGGAACAGGTTGCACTGAAGTGGCTGAGCTAGAATTAAAGGCTAGAGACAGGATTTGATTAGCAATAAGTGAGGTAGATGAGGTATTCAAAACATACTGGGCAACACTTTTTTTCCAATTCTTGGTTTTTTAACAGTGCAACAATGCCATAGAACCTGCTTCACAGTATCCTTGATTTTCAGAAAATGATATTCCGAAAAAGCCAATGACTTACTTTTCCTGCAGCTTCAATGCAGGGAATCCAGATTTAACCAGCCTTGCATTTTGCATTTCAGAAAGAAGAACATGATTCTTGTTTAAATCCCTTATTAACTCAGTTCATTTTTGTGATGCTCTTGCCTTGCTCTTTTGTCCGCCAGCAGGCGGAGGCTTTGTCTGTTCTTATCAGCGCTCATTGTGCAAGTGGAATTATTTTTTTCTAGGCAACGGCATCATCCAGGTCAAGTTGAAGCAGAATCTTTATGAGAATCACACAAAATCCAGGCAGCGAATTCCGTCTTCCGTCTGCTGTCTAAGACTGTACGCTGGCTACATTTTCAGACAGTGGGCTATTAAACAGCCATCATCGCTGCCAGACAAAGACATGAGCATCTTTCCGGCACATCTGCTCCCCGGCTCGTAACCTATGCGAAGGCTGAAGTATCGCTCAAAGTAAACAGCGTTTGAGTGGTCGGCGAGGCCCATTTGCTGCCGAATGATCCGTGTCCATCACCTCTCCTTATCACTCCGACTTGTTTGACCAGGAACAAACACACGCCTGTAGCCGAGACGCCGAGCCCTGTCAACACGGCGCTGAGTCACCTGTCCTTATCCCAGCGAGTCACACTGAGATAAACAAGCCTTTTCCACAGCCGGGAGATCTGAGCTCACACAGATGAGATAGTGGCAGCATTAATCCGCTCAGTGCTGCATTTTTTTTCCCCCGCCCCGCTTCTCGGCATCCATTCACGACTGATGAGACGGATTTCCTGCGAGGCTGATAAGAAGAAATTAATTAAAAATTACAAAGACACATCAAATTAGTTTGAATGACACATTTTGTCAAAGCTGATTTTATCGTATCGTACCGTAGGGTTGCACCAGACGCTATGCCACTACCATGGAAGAGGTACTGATGAGCTATCAGTGCCCTTTTTGACATCACAAACAGCTGATTTTATAAGCTGTTTTGTTTGGCAAGCAAAAAAAAGTAAAGGACGAACTTTCCTCTTGTCTGCGGATTTAGTTAGAGGAGAGAGACGCGGGTTGCTGTTGATGTTAAAAAATGCTGGTAAACAGGAATTTTGCATCAACGCTTCCAGCCATGAATGTTTAGCATTTGCCTAATCACACTGGGTCATGGCAAAGTAGCCCTTTAGTCATTAGAAACTCGGGGACTGGATACAGAGGCAAGTTTAAAGCAGTGGTGATGCAACTGAAATCTCCAGAGGGGAAAAGTTTTTGGGTTGCCAAACTATTTCCAAGACGTGACTGGACTTTTCATCATAGAGGCAGATGGATCATCATGAACAATGTCTGGTAAGCGGTGCCGTAAAACAAAGGGGTTGGCGGTTTATCATTTTCTGACGGGACAATGGGAGAGACCTGGAAGTCAGGCGAAGGAGGGAGAAGTGTGCGTTTCACACAGAATGAGATGAG